>CAUYRH010033312.1:0-26240 GCA_963574655.1 Perodicticus potto | reverse complement strand
ATACATTCATTCACCTTGCCCAGGCGGAAGGGACTGTGTTCATTCATTTCCTGGCCAAAGAACCCAAGCGCCTATATATACCCCGAGACTAAAAGCCTAAGTGGGGAGACGGGAAAGACCGGGAGAGAAACGGAGAGAGCTTTTCTCTCCCCACTTGAGTTCTCTATCAGGAGCTTTAGTGTTTTTTGTGTTCTTTTCTGTAAATAAATTCTGTCTTACCACTGATCTGTGGTCTGCTGGTTTATTCTTCAAATCACCGAGACCAAAAACCTGAAATTCCGGCATCAGATTCATAAACAAAGAATCCTGGGAAGAGTCACGGTCATTTCTGCCTTGGCTACAAAGACGTTTCTTCTGAGTGCTGATGTGAATTGGAAAAGAGAGGCAAAGTTAAGAGAGAACAGGGGCTCCTGGTGGCAGAGTGTGTGTGGGGTGACATTCTGGAAGGAATTTTCAAATTACAAGGTGTAGAACATCATGGGAGAAAAAGCAAGCTGAAAACGGGCTCCTTCGCCCTCCCTACTTTGCCCCTGAGAAGTGTGGCTGACCTCCTTGTCCAGTGTCCCTCGGCCCAGCCCCCACCCCGTCCGCCCTGAATGGAAGTGACCAAAGTGACCCCCTGCCACAGGGCTGCCCCTCAGCTCCTCAGTAGCAGGGTTAGAGCCCACTTGTCTTTCTCCGACACCCCAATGTTACCCAGCACTCCAGTTGAGGTTCTCTCCCCCATGTTGGAATTAGGACTGAATAGGTGGAGTTAAGCCAACCTGATTCTCTGTCAATTAGGGACTCAACTCTTATGATATATTTTTAGAGACTATAGTGAAAAAAACCAAAATGCTCAAGAGAGAATTATTCGTGGGATACTTCTGTTTTATCTAGAGCCAGAAAATTAAAGCCATTTATAAAAAGTCAGATTTCTGTGGAAAAAAATATTTTTTTTATCATTCCCTTACCTGAAAGCCAGATTGTGTTTAGAATGTGCAAATTGGAAGCAGATTGAATAAGTGCTGCTGCTTATGACTTGGGCCTTTTGAAGTTGAAAAAAGCCTAAATTTGAAGCAATCGATTTGTCTACTCTTTGGAGGCTTATGTGTCAGGAGCTATTATCTTAGATTGCAGCAATAAACTTGTATTGCCTACTGAAGAGAGGGGTGTGGAATTCTGTAAACTTCTAAGAGAATATCCTCAAGGGCAACAGTTCCTAACATGTTTTCTAAGAAGAACTAGTTCCCACAGATAACAAAAAACATTATCCATGCTAACCACGCTTGGAAAATAATGGAGTACACAAAATAAACTCAGTTTGTTTTTCTCTGGAATGTTCAGTCTTTAATATAAACCTAAGATTTAACATTTACTCATGATTTTTCAGGAGCAAAGTCAATATTTAGCATTCCTCTTCTAAATCACAGTAGAATCCATAAAAAATCAGCATTTCTCCATCTTATTGGACAACAGAAATTTTTTCTCTGCAAGTAATTTTGAGAAGCTCATTTTCACTGACTACATGATAGAAAACAATTCACTAAATTCATCAATCACTCTATTGGGGGTTAGTGCACGGTCTGCTATTGAAAATAATAACCACTTTTCTAGCATTCTAGATCCTTGAGCCTTTCAACTGTCTGGGAGACAAATCTCACCACTATTTGTAATGCAATTAATTACCACTTATTGGAACTAATTGAATATTAAACCAGAATGATTCATAATTTCTGCATAGAAGATAATAAAATACATGCTAAGGACAACCCTTGTTGTTTTGTTCTGTGGCTGGGGGAGTAGAAACTAACAATTATCAACAGAGTGGTGATTTTTCTTTGTAGAAGATTTCAGCCTGCATAGGCATGTATACAACTTGAAATCAATCAAGACAATAATTTCCTCTACATTTATTAACAGATAGGGTGAGGGCACCTAAAGAGAGAGGTTCTGACTGAAGACAGAGGGTGGATGTCAGGTCTGTGAGCCTACAAGATAAAGATGAAATTCATTAGGGTGACAGTGCCTGAAGATTTAAGGATTCCAAGTTCACTATTATGTATGGGGAAATAATGAAAATACACACACACACACACAAACATACTCTCCTTCTCTAGGTTATGTTTGAGAAAAAAAAAAAAAAAACCCAAACATGTTTGCCATTAGAATAGGAAGATCTGGGATTTTAAACTCAGTATGCCTAATTCTCATTGCACAAAAAGCAGAGCTTTTTCACTTGTAGATACCCGTATCACAAAAAGCTGGAAACAATTTGTTAAAAGTGAGGAAACCAGAGTGCATTTCTCAGTCTTCTGCTCAGCGGTCCCTCTGCTCCAACTCAATGGTCAATTCACCTGGAAGCCTCGAGATTCCACACGTGGGGAAGGATGCTGGAAAGAAAAAAGCAAATACCAGTCTTCCCTCGAATAGAACCAAACCTAAAGTGAATTTCATGCAGCCAATCGTACTGTCTCGGCAGAAATAAATTACATGATAAAAATATAAGCAAACTGCTGAAGAGAGAGTGTAATTCACACATGGAAGCTGAACTGGTCTTTGAAAGATGGGTAGAATTGTAAGATGTAAAAGAAGAAATGTTGGTTTACTGGTTGCTCAAAAGAACACAGTAAGTCAAAGATTGAGAAGCACTGTTGTTACTAAGAGGTCTTTACTACTGACCAATCCCCAGACACCTAAGCAGGAGTGAGAGCAAGTGAGGGAGGTTACAAACGTGATGTGATGAAGCTCATTTTCACATGAATCCCAAATTATGAGCTGTCAGGACCAAGGATCCAGAGAGGGCAAGCATGTAGGGAGGAGGCTGAGTAGCTAAGGTGGAAAAAGGGCAGCCTGTAAGAATTCTGATGGATAATTTTGGAACCTTTCTTTGATCTTGATCTTTTGGCTGAAGTTCTTGCTCTGTAAACTGCCTTAAAGGCATAGTGGGGAGGTGATGAGGCCAGGGAATAAAGAACAAAAGCACACAGGTGAGAAAGGGCCAAAGGCCTAGGAAGAGCTGGTGTGTTCAGGCATCAATGAGTAGCACCACAGCCCACCCTGAGTATCCCTGGGGGATTGGTTCCAGGACCCCACAAAAATACCCAAGTCCATGGATGCTCAGGTCCCTGATATAAAAGGCTGTTGTATTTGCATATAACCTATTCCTTAAATCATCTCTAGATTGCTTGTAATACCTAATACAACGTAAATGCTGTGTAAGTAGTTATCACATTGTGTTATTTAGGGAATAATGACAATGAAAGAGAACTCTGAACATGTCCAATGCTGATGTAGCCATCCCCATCCCCTCCCCGCAAATATTTTTGATCTTCAGTTGGTTGAATTCACGGATGCAGAACCCACGGATGCGAAACTCACAGATGTTGAATCCATAGTTGTGGAACCCACGGATTCAGACCCCGCGGAGGTGGAACCCTTGGATTCAGACCCCACAGAGGTGGAACCCTTGGATTCAGAACCCACAGGTGCAGAATCCACAGATGCAGAACCCACAGATTTGGAACCCATGGATGTGGAACCCACAGATGTGGAATCCAGGGTTGCAGAACCCACAGAGGCGGAACCCATGAAGGCAGAACCACGGAGGCAGAGCCACGGACACAGAGGGCTAACTGTATTGAGCCCTGGCATCCTCTTCCCTAGGGGGGAAAATATATATATGGGCATCTGAAAGAAATGGGGTAAACTTATAGACCAGGACCCCTTCTCTGCCTAGGGAAAGACCATCTCCGAGCTCAGACCTCTTTGGCTATGAACCAATGCCCTCTTCCAGATGAGGCTTCCCCAGAAGAAGCTGTGCAGTGAATGGACTTCACACATGGATTCTGAGTCATCTTGGAAAAGCGGATGCACGTTTAAGGGTAAGT
Organism: Perodicticus potto; assembly: GCA_963574655.1. NCBI lineage: Eukaryota > Metazoa > Chordata > Mammalia > Primates > Lorisidae > Perodicticus > Perodicticus potto. Next base: position 22,371 of record CAUYRH010033312.1, on the reverse strand, counting down.
AGGGCTGGTCCCGAGAGGAGTGGCAGAAGGCCCCTTCTTGTATGTGGCATACGAAAGACCTTGAGGCACCGGCCCAGGTCGCTTTGCATCTTTTCTGTCCAAGTAGAAAACATACCATGAATTCACCCTGAAATCCTGGTCACCTCCTAGGATCACACCTCCGTACTGGTCCTTCGTCTAGACACAGGGCAGGAGAGAACGCAATGGAGGAGCAGTGACAGGGGAATTTCAGGTGTGTGACTTATGGGTAAGGGAGGTCTCGCGGCAATGGGAGACTTTCTCGCTGCCCGTCAGCGTGTGGCCCATGAGCATGACCAGGGTCAGGACGGGCAGGCTCCCTGACAGCATGGGGTGTTGCTGCTGTTGGCTCTGGGCTTTGGGCGTGGGCCCTGAGGTAAGGGAAGTTGGTGGCAGCCAGAGCTGAGTTAATGCTGCCTTTGAGCCATTGCTGCTGCTGCTGAGCTGAGTCACAGCCCTGGAAGAAGCACAGGGCTGCCAGGACAGTCACCAGAGCCAGCCTCTCCACCACATTCTCGGTCAGCACGGGCTCAGGGACCAGCGCTCCCCAGGGAAGCCCAGGACATCAGGACTGCAGTTTAGTTCCAGATTAGTTCAGATGACTTTTAGTCAGCGTGTGTTCCAGGGGCAACAGAAGAGCATCAGCAGGGCCGGTCCTAGTGCCACTTCCCGGGGAGGCCAGCGACAGGCTTCCCCACACTCCTGAAGGAAGGAAATCAGGATTGGAAGGGAACATGGGCCCCAGGAGGCAGCCCTGGACTTGCCAGCCAAGAGCCGTGTCCTGTATCTCTTGGGTCAGCTTTCCGGAGGGTTTCTGTATCCTGTTTGTAAATGTGTTTTAGTCATGTCCCAGCCAAGAGACATGATTACCAAAAAGTCTTGAGTCTGGCCATCTGGGACACTCGATTTCTTTGGGGTTTGTTAATAAAAGAAGGCCTGGAAAAACCAGCCTACGGATGGGACATCTGTCTGGCACTATGGAGTCCCTCCCTGAAATGATGGGTGATGATTAGATGTCCACTGCAGTTAAAGTCATGTCTCTGCCAAGGAAATGCTTTCCCTTCTGGAAAAGCTTTGCGTCCAAAAGCATTTCCCAAGGCAGTTGAGGTCTTTGTTATAAATGCCCACCAGGTGTGTTCAATTTGGGGGACTCACACTCTTGTTTTCCCATTGGAGTGCTCCATGATGCTCTGCTGAGCTCACCATGGAGACCTGGTGGGAGCTATTGCACTTCAATTCGCCTGCTGATTCCAGTTTATGCAACTGCCCAACAGCCTCATAAGCACTCTGTCATCAGCACAGCAGCTGATTCCTCCGAGGGAGCCTGGACCTTCTCCAGCACAGGTGTACCCAATTCCCTTATTCATTCATCTAACACACATTCAGCAAACACCTCCCATGTTCAAAGCACTGTTCTGGGTGGCAGGAACCCAAACTACATAGAATAGTGTCTGTACGTAATTGACAAAGAAAGCAAACCCTTTCTAAGGAGAAAGAAATTTGATAATATGAAGCAGGGCAGGATTTCAAATATAGAAGAGTGTGGGACTTACTGACTTTGAGATGAGGATAAACTACATACTTTGCACTCCAGCGTCTTCTTTTTTCAAAATGAGAGGAGTGGACCAGATGATCGTCTGTTGACCCTCCAGTGTCCGCTCTGCTCCTTGGGGAGGTGGCATCGAGGCAAACTTTTGTCTCCAGAGACTCCCTCAAGAGGCAATGCCCGCCCCTGAGAAATGCTGAGTATGGGACTGGCGTGTGGTGGGGAGTCTGCCTGTGGGTGGGGAGAGTTTGGGGCAGAAATTTGACAAAGGTTGGGAGACTGTGATGGGCATTACCATCTGTGTGAGATAAAGAAAGAGAAGGAATGGAGAGTGACAGAAATCTCTGATATTTAATAAGAAACTTCAGTCAAGAATTAAAACAATTTGTAGTATTGTGGTCGCTGCTAATCTTTTGTTTCTTAAATCCAGCTATTATGCTAATTCTGGATCAAGATGTGTGTATCACATAGAATTCTTGGTTATAGTTAACAAATAGTCTCACTGATTCAAGCAGAAAAGGAATTTAATAGAAGGATTTGGGGTGCCCCACAAAACTGCTAGGAGTGTCGGACAACCGGACTTGAGTTAAACTTCCAGGAATAATGTCCAAAATTATCGCTGCAAGACAGACTTCATGAGAAACCGTGGCTACATTTGCCCCACTGAGCAATAGTGGAAATCTCAGTTGCCATCCTACCGATATTTCTTCCACCCAAAGCTCACAGCCTGGCAAACAATCTGAGCTTCAAAAGCTGAACAGCTCTGCCCGCATACACGCTAGCAAAATGGATCCATACAGTTCAGCCTTTCTCTAATGTCCAGACAGAGGTTTCACACAACTGGGTCTCACACCTGTGCCTCAGCAGCACAGCAATAGAGAAATATGAGTTTTCTCCAGGCCCATGAGGATGACTGTCTGCCAGACACAGCTCCCAGGCAGCTCCACTAATGCCTTAGACCAGGCGTCCTCAAACTTTTTAAACAGGGGGCCAATCCACTGTGCCTCAGACCATTGGAGGGCTGGACTATAGTTTAAAAAAAAAAAACTATGAACAAATTCCTATGTACACTGCGCATATCTTATTTTGAAGTAAGAAACAAAATGGGAACAAATACAATTCACAGCAACACATGTGGCCCGCGGGCCGTAGTTTGAGGACCCCTGCCTTAGACTCTCGACCTCTGAATCTCCTGTGGAGAGTAGTAACCAGGCGGGAGGTGCTGGTGCTTGCATCAGACCCTCAGGGAGTAAGGGACCCTTTCAGCTGAGTCTGGGCTCAGAGGACGCTACTAAAACAACCTAGAAGTTGCTTTCAGCAAAAGCACAACTCGCTCTCCTTAGTCCCGCCCTCGAACTCTAATCTTACACCTGGGAGGTCTAAGGGGAGATCATAAAGGGGAGAGCTGGGAAGTGAGGTCAGTGCAGAAGGAAATGAGGGTCAGAGGGACAAGGGGTGGGCTTCAGGGGACTGCAGCCTCTGCTTACAACTAATTTCCACTTCAAAAGCAGCCTCTTGGCCACGCTGAGCCTCCGTTGCTCCTAGAACTATGGGAATGATCGGACGGATGCAGCCACCTGCTATTCTTTGGAAAGTTTATCCTCACCACTGAAAGAAAGAGAAGAAAAAACATGCACTTAGCGGGCGGTGCCTATGGCTCAGTGGATAGGGCACTGGCCCCATATACCAAGGGTGGCAGGTTTGAAAAGGCCCTGGCCAGCTAAAACAGCAGTGACAACTGCAACAAAAATAGCTGGTTATTATGGTGGGTGCCTATAGTCCCAACTACTCGGGAGGCTGAGGCAAGAGAATCACTTAAGCCCAAGAGGTGGGGGTTGCCGTGAGCTGTGACACCACAGCACTCTACTGAGAGAGACAGAGTGAGACTCTGTCTCAAACAAACAAACAAAACAAACAAACAAAAAAACCAAGCACTTATCCTTGATTTTCTTCCTATTTTCTTTGCACTCCTGTGGCCCCAAGAACCTCATTTTTGTTTTGCAAGATGCACTCCTTCAAAGAAAGGAAGGAAGGGAGGGAGGGGAGAAAAAGAAAATTACCAACTTTCGAAGCATTTTTCAAAGGGAAACTCTTTCATAAACTTCTTTGACAACTCCAGCCAGAATTAATTACCAGCCTCCTTCAATGCCATCTTAGTTTCCTATTCTAAACCTTTGATTATAGCATATCCTGGCACTGACCATAATACCTTACCTCCTCTTGTGTACAGCTCAGGTGTCCACAACTAGATAAGCATGGCCGTGTTTACAGCCCACAGCGCTGTGGTGATGCATTAACCTGGGGTCACAGTCCAGCTTCATTGAGGATAACTGAAAGAAGGTACCACCAAAGTCAATCTCTGTTCTACAGGAGGAGTTTTAAAGTAGGTTTTGGAAAAGGTCAGCATTTAGGGATTAACTGGAGAATTCCTTGCGGTGACTCTTAGAAGACCCAGTATTTATCTGGATATGTACATTTTTGTGTTTGTCTGCAAAGAAAGATGTCTTTGTACCTAAGGTCCTTATTAGCTTTGGTCTCCAGCTAAGATTGTGAGCAGGGCCAAAACTCTGGCTTTCCCGTCGCAGCATCGGCAGTATGTGTGATTTTGTCCCCTCCATTCTGTCCCTTCTCTACTCTCCAAGGAACACGAGGACGCTTGGGCTTTCTCCAGCTTTCCCTGCCAACCCACCCTGACACAGAGCTTGGACTGGCCACATGCGCTGAACTAACCTAGTTCAATGCGCTCCACTTCCCTTACACAGGGATAGGGGGAGATGGCCCTGGCATCTTTGCTTCTACTTTCTTCAGAGGCAGGAACTATTTTTAGGCAGGGCCAGATTAAAGGGTGGGCTGGCTGGGCAGCTTGCTAGGGGCAAATACGAACAGGGCATAGACTATCACTGAGATAAATTTAAATTATGGTGCTTGTTAACTCAGGCTTCCATACAGAGCTGGTGAAATATAAGTTGACCCTTTTTCATTGAAGTTTGACAGAGCCTTAGGGAAGAAAAATTTTAAAACGGTCTTTTCCTGTGCTACCATGACTACTAAGAATTTTGAGACGGACATGGGGCAAAAGCAATCAGCCAAAGTTCAGCAGTTCACTGAACTCCGGAAATCAAGCAATGCATGGCACTGCAGGTGGGAATGAGTGATGTATTTTATTACCTATGTGTTCAGTTAGAAGTACTCCCAACCAAAAGAAATCTGAGAATAGATTTTTTAGCAAAGTGAGAAAAGTCTCACCAGCTGTTTTGAGATTGTTGATTCTGTTTTGGTCAGTGCTGATAAGTAAACTAAAATGTTTCTATGTAAAAATTTTACTAGATATAATCAGTTTCCTTCTGTCTCTCAATAATGTTGACCTGAAGTTTTAAAATGTCAGGCTCCAAAACCACATGTTCTGGCTGGAGTCTCAGCACACCTTCATCCCATAATTCATGGCTATGTGCCAAGACTATTCACAATTGCAAGCTGAAAATGCCACCTGTGACATGGCTGCATGTCCTGTCCTGTGATGACACTCTTGCTGCCCACTTGGAGCCCATATCTGGCCTGTTCTGACAACCATGAACCTCCCTTCTCCTGGAAGAACTATCTTCAATAGTTCTGCTGTTGCTTCCTTGTACATGTCTGCGTATTTTCCCTGTCTGTAAGCTCCCTAGGACAAGGACAATTTATTTTTTTTTCTTTATACTCCTCAAGAGCTAACACAATGCAGATAACATAGTAGGTACTGAATACATGTGAGTGGAATTGTTTAAAATGTAGAGGAATTAATTATACAGATTTGACCTTTTGCCTGTCTACACTTGCAAGCTTCCCACCAAACCCACCTACATGGTAGAACTTCCAGTTCTGCCTCCAGCTCTCTCTGCCGAGCCTTGCCTTGTTGCTGTCTACACCTTGTATAAATAAACACACAGTCTTTCATGATAGGAAGTGGTGGAATTTCAGTCATCACTACAAAGATGGGAAAAATTTGAATAGAATAGGAAAGAAGTGAGGGAGGAAAAGTAGGGAAAACTTTCCAGGGGTCCTGAATGTACTTTTTTTGGTACATACTATTTTCTCTGCCTTAAAAGCATCTTACATCTCTTCCCAGTACTTCCCGCACTAGGAAAAAGAAATATACACACACACATTACCATCCTTCAAGGGCCTTTTTACCAAAGGACAAATCTTTCACAAAACCTTCCCTGATGACCCTAGTCAAATTAACTGGTCACCTCCTTCCTCCATAATCTTAATATCTTTTTTGAGTCTTTGATTCTAGCACTTCCTAGCACTTACTCCAGGGCCTTGGCCATTTGTGTTCATTTCTGTGCTCCACAGCTAGATTGCAGCTTCCCCGCAGATGAGTTCTTCTTTTCATCTTTCTGTTCCCTTAAGTGCCTAGCACAGTTAGTGTTCAATAAATATTTATTGCGTTAAGTCACAGAAAGCTACAAAGTTACAATTCGGAGGAGCATGTTCTGGTGCGCTCTGGCACAGAGAGGGGAAGATGATTAACAGTAAGGTATAGTATAGTATCAAACAGCTGGAAGAGAAGCTTTTGAACGTTCTTACCAAAAACAAACAACAAGTGCACGGGGTGATGGAAGCGCCACGTACCCCCGCTGGATTATTCTACACCAAACCTATGTAGTGAAACGTCACATTGTACCCCATAAATATGTACAATGCTAATGTCAACAAAAGTAAAAGTTACAAATAAATTGAAGAGTGGCAAAGCCTGGCGGCGACGACTTGCGAGCACAGCCCCGCGGCGGCTCCTGGGGCCCGTGACCCCGTCCAGCCGGGTCAAGGGCGCGGTCCCCGGTGCTGTCCCCGCCCGCATCGGAGGCTCAGGGGTGGTGATGAGTTTGTCTACTGGGTCCAATTAACAGAGAAATGAACCCATTTCCTTTAAGATACCGACGTCAGCGGCCGCAGAGCCCCGACCCCCGGGGGCGCGACGGGAGACTCCGAGCGAGGGGCCCGCGTCAGACCCGCTGCGCCGCCGACGTCACTGCAGTGACGACAGCGCCCTGCGCCGCCGACGTCACTGCAGGACGACGGCGCCGCGCGCGTAGGTGGCGCCTCTCCGCTCCGCGGAGCCCTCTGCACGGTAATTAGTGCGGTTAGACTTCAGGCCCGACTGTTTGCCCTGGCTCTCGATTAATTAGTTAATTGGCAAGCTTGGAAAACACGGTTTGCGCCGTCTCGTCGGGCGCGGTGACTCAGTGGCAGATGTGCGCCCCGGTCCGGCGCAGGCGCGCGGGTCGCGGCAGGTGCCGTCTCGCTCCCGAGGCGGGACGAGTCGCACGAGGCCGCACAGCGCTCAGAGAGGACACCTCTCCAAGTTTGCGTAAAGATCGTCGTTTGTTCACACGTGTTTCCGAGCGTTCGGAGGAAAGGTCTTGTCCCCTTAACAGCCTGTGTGCCCAGAGAGCTCCCCGGAGCCCGAGGTGCCCGCTGTCCGTCTCCAGCCCGGGGCTCAGACTGGGGGGGCTGGACGCGGCTCCAGGGGCGGGGGTCCTGGAAGGGGGACAGTAGCGCAGACCCTTCTGCTCTGCCCAAGGACCTCTCGCTTCTGAATTTTGATTGACGAATAGAAGTTAGATGTATTGGCTGTGTACCATGTGATGTTTTAGTCACGGATATATGCTGTTAAAATGATTACCACCAGCCAGCTCAGTGACCTGTCCACCGCCTCGCAGAGTTTTTTCTGTTTTATTTTGTGGTGAGAATGTTTATAATCTTTCTTGACAAGTTTCAAGTATACGACAGAATTGCTAAGGATAGCCACCGTGCTGTACATCAGGTCCCCAGAATCCGTCTTATAATTTAATGTTTGTATCCTTCAATCAACCTCCCTGCCACTCCACTCTTTCAGCTCCCAGCATCCACCATCCTAATTTTACTCTTGCTTCTGTGAGTTTGAATTTGTTATATTTCACATATAAACAAGATCATATACTATTTGTCTTTCTGTGTCTGCCTTATTTCACTTAGTATAATGCCCTTCAGGCTCACCCGTCGTGTGGCAAATGGCAAGATTTTCTTATTTTTTATGGCTGAATAGTATTTCATTGTGTATATATATACACACATATACACATATGTGTGTGTACATATATATCTATTACACCACCCTTTATCCCATTCATCTGCAATAGACGCTTGGGTTGCATGTCTTGGCTATCACAAATAATGTTACAATAAATATGGGAATGTAGATATTGCTTTGAAATACTGATTTCCTCCCCTTCAGACACATACCCAGAATTGGGACTGCTGGATTTTAAAATGGGCAGAGGAACTGAAAAGACATTTCTCCAAAGAAGGCATGCTAGTGGCCAACAGGTACATAAAAAAGTGCTCGACTTCACTAATAATCAGGTGAAGGTAAATCCAAACCAGAGACACTGCCTCACACCAGTGAGAATGGCTATTATCAAAAGGCTGAGAGGTAAGAAGCCTCGGGGAGGATGTGGGGAAAGGGAACCCCGCACACTGTGGGTGGGGAGTAAAGTGGTCCAGCATTATGGAAACCTGTGTGGAGGTTTCTCAAAACTTGAACATAAAGCTACCTCATGACCCTGCCTTTGACACATGCAAAGCCAGAGTGCTTGGTGGGCTCCAGCACTAAGTAGCAAAGCCAGGCAGCAAAGCTCTGCCTACAGCTGCTTTTTGAGCAGGATTGTGCTAAGTGCTGGAAGCACAGACCAAAAGGCTCTGGGTGGGTTAGCAGTGGGAACTCGCAGGTCTCTGGAATGAAAATCAGAGGTGAAGGTGGGGTGAATTTAAATCCCAGCAGAGCATGTGTGCCTGCTCAGACTTCATCCTTCATTCACAGTACCTGCTGCCACACAAAAGGATTTTCACATTTTCATATTGGGAATATTAATGCCAAACATTAGGTTAAACAATATATATCTTAAAAATCATAAGACGAAATTATGAGTGTCCTCATCTTACTAAATTCTCAATTTCTCTAGTTCTTAACAGCCTTCTGCCTACAATCTTCACTCAATTTTAATTTAATTTTACTGTAACCAGGCAAGGACGTTCTAAACTCCTTGTGCTTCTAGATTTCATTTCTGAGCCCAGGGGAACATCACCGTGGTGAAGATGGTACACTCTATCCTCCTAAACTCAGCACATCCTACTGTCTCATGGTATCAACATCTTACCTGAGTCAGGGCATGTGATTGTGGGCACAGTTGTTACCAGGCTGGGGTTAAGCATTATGGTCTTCACCAGAGATCTCTTGGGGCTTTAGACTTGTGGCTTGCCGTGAGCTAAAACCCACATTTAAGGCAGAATGACTGAAGCTGGGGGAGAATGGTTTTTCATCTCAGGGAAGTGACATTCTCAAGGTTCTGGGAGAGCATCTCCTGAAAGCAGCACCTCAGCCAGCAGCTGTGGGTTCAGGAAACTGATGTAAGCTGCCAGAAAGGGGAGGCTGGTAAGAGACAGGCATATTATCGGAGTCTCAGACAAAAAGGTTTAGGGGAACCTGGGATTATAGCCACACCAGGACACTGGAGTTACTAATTGGGAGACGTAGGCAGAAACCAAGGTAGACAGGTCCGAAGTTTGGGTAAGGATGCCACCAGGCTCCTCTTCTGTGCCCTAGACGCCGAATTTCAGGTTCGGGGTGTCAGCTCCCTCACTTCTGATGTCCCGGTGGGTGGACAGTGGTGAGTGCCCGTGGAGCAGAGGCAGTCGATTCTACCAGTAGAATTGAGCAGCCTGGGGCAGTAGACACCAGCCATCGAGTCAAAATGCTTTGCCCTTTCACCCACCATCTTGAAAATCAAAACAATACTTCCCTTGCTCAGTTCTAATTCTAAATTGCATTTTTCCTTAAGGGTTGTTAGTTAAATAAAGACAACAATTAGCATTTAGCTAAGTTAATGCTGTGATCTTAATGAGAGGTTATGTTTCCACAGAGGAAGTAATAGGGGTTTAATCTGAGACTATTGCTGCTCATCTCAATGAACCGTGGGTGAAGAACACTGGTTTGCTGTATCTGTCTCCCCAATAACGGTCCCCACTGACTGTTGACCTTGTAGTGTCATCATCATCGGAGACACAGGGTGCGGTTACCACCTTCTTCAGAACTGAACTGCAAAGTTAAACCTCTTCAGAGACAACGTATCTGTGTGTTCAGCATGTCTGCCCTTCCTTATTTTCCTTCCCCCTTTATATTTTCCTCCCTCTGTTCCATTTTTTTCTTTTCCTTCTGTCCTTCCCCCGACCCTTCTCCTCTCTGTTAGGGCATAGGGACAGTCACCTGCTTAATAAGCGTTGATAGATCCCCACACACTGGGTATGACAGGGCAGAGACTAGGGATGTCTGTCTGAGTCTGGGGTATCAGAGGAGCCTTCCAAGACAGCTGAGTCTTCAGGGGATGTAGGGTTTAGCGAGATGAAGAAGGTTGATGTAGGTAGAGAGCATGTGGAGCCCTGGCAGTGTATAAAAAGCGTGGCTCATTGGAAGAACCGTTGGCAAGGCCTGGTGCGAACACAGTGAGAAGAAGCTGCTGTGCACTGGGGGGGGCAGCCGATTCTAAAGCCAGCCCTCACCAGAGCCTCCTCTACTTTATGACAGTCTCTGAGAATAAGCTTGTATAATAAACAATACATTTTCTAATGTCACTTTTTTTTTTCTTAAACGACTTAGTAAAGAGGAGCCATGATGAAGAGTAACTTCTCTCACAGCCTGGGTTTTCTCACCTAAACACAGAGCGCCCTGGAAGACAGTGGTGTGACTTCTTGACTTTGTGCATGGGTGGGGCACAAGACAGCGGCTCCTTTCCACAACACGCTGCATAGGATTTACATAGCCTGGGCGCATTCTTTTTATTTTGATATGTGGGGGAGGGTAGGGACATACTTGGCTCCTGGGTGTCAAGAGTCCCCAAAAGGGAGGGTCTTGGATCTCTAGAGGCCAGCCCAGAAGGGGACAATGGGGATACCAGGGGCAGCACTAAAGATGAATATCAAAGCCTCCATCGTTTGCCTCTTTTGACAATGGTGCCAACACTCTCATTGATTGGGAGACTTGTTCTCGACAGGAGGAACATGGATTGGGAGAGCATGGAGATAAATGATCATCTGTATACACTTTGGGAAAGTTTCCTTCCTTTGCTGGGCCTGAGTGTCTGTTCTTTTATTGTTATCTAGCTTTATAAGAAAATAAAACCTTTTAAGTTCTTTTAGTTTCCCTTAAGTTATCTTCAAGACCTCACAGAGGCCAGGAACACCAAATAAGAGGGATATGTGTACCAGTAATATAAAGTTTTTGAAACAAGATTTGGAGCGGGAAAGGGATGAAAGATATAGCTAGGCTGGGTGTGGTAGTTTACACCTGTAATTCTAGCACTCTGGAAGCCCAAGGTAGGGGATTGCTTGAGCTTAGGAGTTGGAGACCAGCCTGAGAAAGAGAGAGACCCTGTCTCTACTAAAAAATTAGAAAAAGTCGCTGAGCACAGTGGTGGGTGCCTGTAGTCCCAGTTACTTGGGAGGCTGAGGTAGGAGGATCGCTTGAGCCCATTATAGCTCATTGCTGTGAGCTATGATGATGCCGCTGCACTCTGCCCCAGACAATAGAATGAGATCCTACCTAGAAAACAAACAAAAAAAAAAAAAAAAGAAGAAGAAGAAGAAGAAATAACAAGAAACACAAGCAAGGCTCAGACCTTGAAGACATTCCACCAAGAAAGCTTGGGAAGTTTTGTTTTGTTTCTTTTCTTTGTTTAGTATCATCACAATTTCAGATTGCTTATAATGAAAACTGCAAAATTTAGAGTGGAGGTAAAAAGCTCATTTCTGGGATAACATTCCAGAGACAGAGATAAGAGCGAGTACAGGGATTCACTAACATGAAATTCCCTCAACACTGCAGGCCCATTCCTTTTGCGTGTTATTTCCTCAAATTATTATGCTAACTTGCTTTTAAAAAAAAAAAACTATAGGTTTGAGTTTATTAGTCCAATATTTTATTTGAGGAACAACAGATTTAAGAATAACTACTCCACCATTGGTCATTGTATTTTCTATAAAATTTTTAGAGAAACAAGAAAAGAACAAAACAAGAGGAGGCAATCCTTAATGACGTTTCATCACCCTTTCACTGGAAAAGGAGTATAATTTTTTCATGCAAATCCTGATTATTAACCCATGACAATAGTCAGGTCTGGCAGGAACAGGTTTCTAATCATCAGAAATTGACCAGATTTCTAATCTTCAGTGGCAGAGGTCAAGGCCATGTTCTGCGGCCCTTTATTTCATGTCCTTTTTAATGGCATGGACACCCCCTCGGGTGGACTAGACACTGCCCTCTGTCGTGGAGAAATGGAACAACATCCTCTACACTCGGGTTACCAGCAGCAGTTTCAAGAGACTTTGGGGCTGGTAAGTAACACTGTCATAAAGAGGGCTTGGAATGAACCATTCTGTGAAAAGATCATTATTCCGGAGAGGTTTTCAGAATTCCAGTCATTTTAATAAAATAAATTCCTGCGGTTTTTATTGGTTTAGTTACATGGTGGCATATTTTGAAGGTAATTCGTGCTGATGGCCGCACAAGGAAGCCATTTTGCTCAACAGACAGAAGCATTCAAAGAATTTCCCATAGTCCTGGTGGGGACATGTTAGTAAGGCCTATTTTGAACATTTTCCAAGCCAATGTCATCTGAGTTTTGCTCTACAATCTAGCACCTCAGGGCCACAACCAATTTTCCTGAGGAAAATTGTGACTTTACCTGCAAAAAGAAAGAGTAATGACATTTGAAGCAGAAAGCCAGAAGCTCAGATTAAATAATAGCATGTGCACCAGGGGTTGACGAGGAGTTTAAAGAAGTTAGAATTTTGTAAACATTTCTCAGAGGAAGACGTTAGTATTCTGTACCAAGTATTGTGCCTTGGGACTTAATCAGCCACAGCAGGAAATGGAATTTTTGGTTGTAGATGAGACCACTTGGGGCAGAACGGGCTACTTAATTTCTGGGATCCAGTGCAAAACAAAATGATTTTGAACAATGACCCTTGTTCAAAAATCAGGCAGTTGGAGATGGTGACAGCAGAGTGTTGGTCGAGGTGAGACTCTTCTAAGCACAGTGACCTTTGCAACTGCACAGCTTTCATACCCATGAAGCAGGCCATGCCTGGGGGAAGAGAGAGAGTGAAAATAGGGTTAATTATGAAGTTCAAGGGAAAATCAACCTCTAAAGCGAAGGTAAAAAAAGAGAGCTAGTAGGCAGAAAAAGAGCCATAAGTGGATAGTGTCTCAGAAGTCAAGGGATGTCATACTTTTAGAAAGAAGCCACCGGACGGCCCTCCTTCTCTGTTCTTGCACGTCCAGTACAGTGGCAGAGAGCAGGCATCCCATTGCTGTGGGTGTAGTCACCTGTCTCATGTTACTGAAGGCCAAGGAATATAGGTTCTCAAAAGTATCCCTCCCTTTCATCCCAATTGGTCATCACTGACCTGAAGAAAAATGTCTTAGCAATAGAGGAGGAACAGTCCAACGTCAGACCCATTGTGCTGAGAATGGAGAGGGAAGCAAGATGGCGGAGACAGCTCCAAAGGCCTCTCTATTGGGCTGGAGGTGAAAGAGAGCAGGACCTGGAGCGAGATGCTGAGCTGTGAGCACTGTTATTGCTGTTGGGGGTGGTCGTGTTTTGTTGTTGTTTGTTTCTAAGATGGTTGCGTTTTCTGTTGTTAATTTCTAAGATGGTGTTAGCTAAACCAGTAGGTTGACTACAGTAGGATGACCTTTGTATGCAGAAGAAAAATGTCAACAGGACAAAGTGAAAAGTCAGAGGAAAGGAGGAGAGAGAAAACAGAAAAACACAGAAGATTGGAAGAGATAATTCCTGAGTGATGGAAAGGCACGGAACCCAGGCGTAATCACAGAACAGCACAGTCAGAGGACTGAGCGGATGGGTGTTAAACACACTGGTAACTGGTAAATATTTCTGAGATTTATGAAAATGTCACATCAATCAGATAAGAGGAATGAGAATAACAAAGACTTAATGTGAAATCCTGGCAGGGCAGCCCTCTTAGGGTGGCATTTTTACCTGGCTGTTGTGAATGCTAAACTGCAAATGAGCTGCCACTTGGACTAAGCTGTTCATTTTGGAAAGAAAGGAAAGTACCTCGTCATCTGTGTGTGAGGAAAATAAACAAAGAATGGAGTGAATGATGACTGTAGATATGGTTTCACAAATGTGCTTTCATTGGGGGAAGAGACTTAGAGGTAGGCATTAAAGTATTCCATGCCTTTGTGCTTCCTTTATTTTCTCTATGAAGTAGGAGACAAAGCCATTTGCTGAGAATAAATACTGAAATACTTGCCTAGTAATGGAAAACAAACTTACTTTGATTTATATAGTTCCCTTTCTTCAGGCACTTCAAAGTACTTTAGCAACTGCTACTTTCTAGCAAGCTAATCTGGCATTTTGATAGACCCTTCCACTGGGTTATTAATTTCTCTTCCAATGAATATCAAAGAAAAACTTGGAAATTTGAAACATTTCTGCAAAGACTTAACCACTGTCAGAAATAGGTTTTCTCTCGAAAGCATTTTATAGGACAAACTTTTCAGAACATACTATAGAACTCAGAATCATAATATGATGTCAGGAAATATAAGAATAGGAGGGCAAGCCCTTTGCAATGCCAGTTTCCCTGGGAAAGAATATCGTTTAAAATTTAGCTCTAGGCTTGGTGCCCATAGCATAGTGGTTACAGTGCCAGCCACATACACCGAAGTGGCGGGTTCATACTCGGCCTGGGTCTGCTAAACAACAATGACAACTGCAACAAAAAATAGCCGGGTATCTGGCGGGTGCCTATAGTCCCATCTACTTGGGAGGCAGAGGCAAAAGAATTGCCTAATCCCAAGAGTTTGAGGTTGCTGTGAGCTGTGACGCTACGGCACTTTACCAACGATGACATAGTGAGATTCTGTCTCAATAACAACAAATAATTTAGCTCTAGGTGGGAGCGATAATGTTAATTTTACTTCCACATTATGGTTGATTCAATTTCTTTTCAGCAGAAGAATTATATCTTAGTCCAAGTGGCAGCTCATCCGCCATGGTTTAATACACACAGCTAAGTAACAATTCCAACCCAAGGGGCTATGCTGCCAGCGTTGCACAATGAGTCTGTATTATTCTCATTACTAGTATCTCATTGATGCAACATTTTCATAAAGTTCAGAAATATTTGCAAGTTACTGACATATTTAGCACCCATCCATTCAGTGCCTTAATTGTGCTGTTTTACAGATTTAATCTCCTTTAAACTTCTACATAGTTACCCATTCATTATGCTTGTTACTCAGATCCCTCTCTGTAGGAGAATAGGGATTAAGGTCTGTGTCCCTGTCATCTACAACCATTTCCATCTAAAGTAGACATTTAGTGAATATTTGTTGAAAGAATAAATGAAAATACATGTTGGATATTTTCTATTTCAGTGTATCACATTAATTAGCATATAGATATGTAGAATAACTTTCCATTCTGATCCTATTTCTCTTTTTTACATTTTGAGGGAAGAGACTTGGAGGTAGGAATCAAACGACGTCCAGCGTTTTAAAAAAAAATATTGTGTTTAGGTCTGGGCTAAGAGGTAGTTACACCCAACCGATTTGCCCCACTTGAAATCAAACATATGGTAGAGGGTGTTAAATCTACCTATACAGAATCCAGAACATCGCTACAAAGGGGCAATTCCATACGCTTCAGCTTGGACCAGGGCGAAGTGTTTTACATTTCTTAAGTCATTTATTTCTCAAAATACCTTTATGATATGATAATTATTAATCCAATTTTTCAGAGATAGAAACTGAAGCTCTAAAGGGTTAAGTTTCCCAAAGTTAAGAAGCTACAAAGAAGTCTGAACTTGAGCACGAATTCTAAAACTGTTTGAGAATTATTTGATGAAGTGTATGTACCAAATCTATTATCTGATAGAAGAAATAAGACTCGGTGTTAGCTAAACCAGTAGGTGACTACAGTTTACAACAATCTATTGTATATTTCAAAGTAACTAGAAGAGAAATCCAATGGTTTTATCATCAAGAAAAGACAAATATTCAAGGTAATGTATAGCTCAAGTACACTGATTTGATCTTTACAAATTATATAAATATTAAATCATCACATGTACCCCCAAATATGTATATCTATTATACATTTATAAAAAATTTAAAGAAAAGAAAATATTTTAGAAAGTGTATTGTGCCAAGAAAGAAAGAAATAGAACAAAACAAGATGTATTTTACCTTTTAACAAAAAAAAAAAAAAAAAAAAAAGAGGGAAGCGAAACAAAGGCATGTTCGCAGTTTCCATCTGTACTTCCAGTATGGAAACAAATCTATTTCCAATTTGGCAAAGCATCTAGCCCTCGTAGAGAACTGATATCTTGGCTGGGATATGAGAAACCATATAAATACAACTCAAAAATTATCGAGAAATTATTTCTCAATACAAAAAAGTCTGAAGCAACCTCCCGTTTCTCCTTAATACAATGAAGGTCACTCCTCTTTCTTCAGGGCAAAGTGCCAAAATTTATTATCTTCCACCTTCTCAATGATGATTCACACAGTTTCATCCCCACACTAGGAGAAGGTGACAGGTATGAGCAGGCAAGTACATTGTAAGCCCAGCTCACTCTCTTACCCCTTTTTTTCTTTTTGGCTTTTATTTATAAACCATCAAAACATCTGGCCAATTTACTTAAAGTCCAGATGTTTTTGGCCTATTTTACATTGCTAAATTTTCTTTAAACCACATGTATTAGCTTTATGGGTAAATATAGCCTGAGTGAAAGTGAGTGAAGGTTGTCAGCTGATGGAAATTGAAACTAACTGGTAATCAACAATCAACATCTGTTCCTCATTTTTTCATTGCTTCCTGGCGCAATCAAAACTAATGTGCCTAATTTTTGAAGAAATTCCCAGGAAAGTAAAATCACTTGACGATCTTTACGTTATCTGTATCACTACCTGAAAGAGTCTAGACATGGCCAGACTCAAAAACAGGACCCTTCTCAGAGAACTGTCCTGAGTAGACTCACACATTGCACCATGGGGGTCAATTTAAGATAAGAATTCAAATCCAAAATTGCCAAAACCATTTGTCAAACCATCTCCACCATTCATGCTTTCTTTCCAAGTTACCCCAGCATGTTCATGATAAATTTCATTAATTACCTTGGAACAATGCCATCTTGGGGAAGTCACACACAAATGCCTCTCAATGCTCTTGGACGAGAGTTGAAGCACCAATCCAGCTTTTGGAAGCTGTGTTGCAACAGCCTAGTCGCACGTTCCACAGTGGTTCCTTGACCACGTATAATAGTTTGGCCCAACCAGACAATATAAACTAGATAAACTAGATTACACTTTATGTATCTCCATACAGTTTAAAGCTAATAATTAGATTGAAGTACATGTGACCATTCCTATCAACCTCAAGTTAATTAATTTCTAGTAAATAAATCAAAAATCAAAACTTTTATCCAACAGATATGATGTTATAGTTATAGATGAGCACTATGGGAGGCCAAGGCAGGTGGATTTCTTGAGCTTATGAGTTTGAGACCAGCCTGAGCAAGAGTTAGGCTCCATCTCTAAAAACTAGCCAGGCGTTGTGGCAGGCACCTGTAGTCCCAGCTACTTGGGAAGCTGAGGCAAAAGGATCACTTGAGCCAAAGAGTTGGAGGTTGCTGTGAGCTATGATGCCACCATAATTTACTGAGGGTGACAAAGTAAGGCTCTGTCTCCAGAAAAAAAAGAAAAGAAACATATTAAATAGCACAAAAACACAAAACCTGACCACCAAAAGTTACAAAATACAACTATTCATTAGTAATATAAAAAATAAAACTTTTATGTATTTTATCTATTTAACTATTGCCTATATTTTCTATACAACTATGGCCTATATTTGACCATTTTTGGATGACAAAAACAGCAATTTCATGTGGTTCAACCCAATATTCATTTATTTAGCATCATGAAATAAGTTATTCTATTTATGTTTATAAACTTTGTATACAAGGATAACATGTATGCAGAGAAGTGCAAAAATCATACATCTGTAGCTTGAATTATCATAATCTGATGTGAAAAACTGAATAAATAACTACCACTTGGGTCAAGAAATAGCCCTCAGAATACTCCCCCGCCCCCATGCACATGGTGTGTTACTTCATTTTTTCAGTTCTTATTTAATTTCTCTCAATAATATTTTATAGTTTCTCCTTAAAGGTCTTGCCCATCTTTATTTATTACTAAGTATTTGACGGTTTTCAATGCTAATGCAAATGGTATCATTTTCTAAATTTCATTTTCTGCTTATTGTTGGTACAAGAAAAGTAATTTTTAATATTGAATTTAGGATCCTTGATAAATTTATTTACTAATTCTATTACTTATAGATACCTTTGGATTTTCTACATAACAATCTTGGCACCTATTAGTAATGAATTTTATTTTTTTCTTTTTCAGTTCTTATATCTTTTCTTTTCCTTGTCTTATTTTGCTGGCTAGAACTACAGTAAAATACTGAATAGAAGTGGTGATAGTAAGAATTTTTTTTTTTAAGATTCAGTCAATTTTATTTAAAAACATTTTTTTTCAATACCAACAACTCTTCTCCAGAACAATGAGGAATAAAGGGACCTCCACTGAAGAGATGGTGGGTTTTTTATTTTTTGAGACAAGAGTCTCACTTTGTCACCATGGGTAGAGTGCTGTGGCATCATAGCTCACAGCAACCTCAAACTCTTGGGCTTCAAGCGGTCCTCTTGCCTCAGCCTCCCGAGTAGCTGGGACTCCAGGTGTCCAACACAAAAGCCTGTTGTTTTTTAGAGACAGGTCTTGCTCTTGCTCAGGCTGGTCTTGAACACCTGAGCTCAAGCAATCCACCCACCTCAGCCTCCCAGAGTGCTAGGATTACAGGCATGAGCCGCCACACCTGGGCATGGGTCAGTTTTAATTTTCCAAATGATCTCAGAAAGAATTATCAGAAACATCCTCCAGTTATAAAACACAGTTGGATATCCCATTTATTCGCAAAGAACTACCTGCCTGTGCTGTGAAGTAGCAACCAAAGCCCGTATGTTCTGTGGGGGTAGTGCCTCGATTCTGAGCACTGCCTCTTCACGTGAACAGTGGTGAACAGGGACGCGCAGAAAAGTCACTGTTCATAATTCCATTGACTCCTGGTGTTTTCATTATATATTCAATGCCTGATTTCAATTTCACAACAAAGAATATCAATGTTTATTCTGAAAGGAAATCCTATGTTCCAAGTAGCAGACATTAACAACTTTGATGTGATTGCTAGGAATAATTTGCAGTTCTGAACCGAGTTTTGGGAAACATTTCCAGCAGTCTGCGCAAGATTTATTCCTATTGTATCATTGATAATAATTGCAGTTGTTGGAGCAAGAACTTTAAATTCTTCTGCCCAATTTTAAGACTGCTGTAAAAGGTGTCCTTTCAGGAACACTAAGTACTTTATACAGCAGCCGTGAGTCCGACGTCAGCGGGATCTTACAGGAGACCTTGGCCTTGATGAGGCCGTCTGCACAGAAAACCCGCTCCAACTCTGCCAGAGGCCCCACTGCTTCCTGGGAGCCAGGGAAGTGGCGATAGTAGGAATTTTTGTCTTCTTAATCTCTAGGGGAAAGCTTTTGACATTTTATTATGAAGCAAAATGTTTTCTCTGGGCCTTTTCTATATACTCATGTTATCATATTCAGGCTGGCCTCATTAAAAGATCTAGAAATATTCTCTTTCTGTTTGGAGGGAGGATTTATGTGTAATTGGAGTTACTTTTTCTTTTAATGTTTGGAAGAATTCACTAGTGAAGTCTGTAGTTTTTGGTTTCAGAGTGTTTTTAACCATGAATTTATTTTTTTGAATGTGTCCAATTTGACTAAACTGCCAAATGCATTGTTCATTATATTCTCTTATGATTATTTTAATATCTGAAGTATATGTAGTTTTGCTCTGATATTGATTATTGATGTCTTCTTTATTCCTCTACCTGCCTTTTGTCTAAGATTTAGTAAACTTTTTATTTTCTCCAAAGAACTGTGTGTTTATTGTCTTTTTCAGTTCCGGCCTTGTCTTTGTGTTTTCCTTCCTGGTATTTTCTTTGGGCTTTTCAAACTTGAAAAAGATGATTAAATTGTTGGCCTTTCTTTTTTTCCTCTATAGAACTCGAAGTTACCCTTTAACAGGGCTTTCGTGTCATCCTACAAATTTTGTCACGTAGTAATTTTTAGACAATTCAGTTAAAAATATTTTCTAATTTCTGATGTGACGTCTTGTTTTACCTATGTGCCATTTAAAGTTATTGCTTAATTTTCAAATATTTAGTAACTTCTAATGTGTAGTTGATATTAGAGGAGGTAGTCTGTGTGACAGTCCATCATAGTTCGTTGAGGTTGCTTTGTCTCAATCCGTGGTAAGTACTCCATGTAAACTTGAAGTGAAAATATATTTTTCATCTATTGGGGTCAGTATTCTGTACATCTCATGAGGTCAAGTTTGTTAATCACGTCGTTCCGACACATAGATTTTTGTATATGCACTCTATCAGGTACTGAGAAAGAAGTGCTAAAATCTTTTAAAATCTTCCACGACAATATCAAATTTTTCTATTTCTCTTTCTAGTTCTGTCCTTCTTTGTTTTGTCTATTTTGAGGTTTGTTATTAGGTGGATGCAAATTTAGATTTTTGTATCTTTCACATTCTTTTTTACTAAATAATTCTTGCCTTAAAGTCAGCAATGTGTGAAATAAAATAGTTAATTCCCCATTCTTTTGTTTGGAGTTGCCATCATTTATCTTTCTGTTTCCTTTTATTTTCAGCTTCTCACGTCCTCGTATTTTATGTATATATCTCTTGTAAGCAGAATACATTTTTTATCCACATCAAATATTTTTCTCTTTTAATTGAAGTATCTAGTCCATTTAAATTTAATGTAATTACTGTTTGTCTCTACTTTTTCTGTCTTATTGTCTTCTTTTTTAACTACTTTGGATTGATGATGTGTTTTTCTTATGGACACGCCCACCATCTCCTTGGTTTTTTGTTTTTTTTCATCTCATTGTTTTACCACTCTTACAATAACTACTTAGAGTTTAGAACATCCGTCCTTGATTTATTAAAACCTGTACTTTTTCCGCTTCCTGGAAAATACATGGACTTAGTATTCTGTAGCATGTTTCTACTCAATCCCATCTTTTATACTGTCTTCAAATTCTCCCTAAATTTTAATCCATAGAAGACATCATTATTATTGACTTTTATAGTCAATATTCATTTAGACCATACTCATGTATTTATATTTATGTTTCTCCCCATTACCTCCTAAGTACCTGACTTGCCACATGAAATCTTTTCCCCCATTCTAGTATTACTTCCTTTAATATTTATTTTATTATGAATCCGCAAATTATGAATTCCCTTAATTTTTTGTTTATCTGAAAATATATTTCTACTTTATTTTTGAAGATATTTTCATGGGATATTTTCTTTCAGTACTTGAAAATACAATCATTTTCTTGACTAAACAGCTGATTGTCTGAAAGAAATACTGAATAAATAAGTAAACAGATAAAGGGATGGTATTATAGCATTAACAATGAGTAATCCCAATTGGCTAGAGTTCAGAAGAGGAAAAGGAAACCAAAGCACCAAAAGCATGTGGAGATGTCCGTTTACTCTCACTCAAACACAAGAACAAATCACATATTCAATGAATTCATCAATAAATGCATTAATTCATTAAATTTATATTTTTAATTAGATTGTCACTATATTAGATTCTACAATACATTTTTAAAATTTTTTATTGTTTTTATTATTAAATCATAGCTGTGTACATTAGTGCAATCAAGGGGTACAATGTGCTGGTTTCATACACAATCAGAACTATTTTCATCAAACTGATTAATATACCCTTCAAGGCATTTTCTTAGTTATTGTATGAAGACGTTTGTATTCTGCATTTAGTAAGTTTCGCCTGGACCCTTCTAAGATGCACCATAGGTGTGACCCCACCAATTATCCTCCCTCCACCCCAACCTCATACAAATGTGCAAACATGTTCTTTTAATTGTCCTCGGGGAGCTTATATATATTTGCTTATTTAAAGGATAATTTTGTACTACTTTGAGTATTTCTTAAGGACCAATCTCCTTTTAAGTATTTTTTCTTTTTTTTTTTTTAGACAGTCTCACTTTGTTGCCCTTGGTAGAGTGCTGTGGCGTCACAGCTCACAGCAACCTCAAACTCTTAGGCTCCAGCATTTCTCTTGCCACAGCCTCCCAAGTAGGTGGGACTGCAGGTGTCCACCACAACGCCCAGCTATTTTTAGAGGCAGGGTCTCACTGGAGCTCAGGCTGGTCTCAAACCTGTGAGCTCAGACAATCCACCCACCTTGGCCTCCCAGAGTGCTAAGATTACAGGTGTGAGCCACTGTGTGTGTAAATGTGCTAGGATTATAGGCATGAGCCCAGCCTCCCTTTGACTACTTTTGAAGAAAAGTCATCACATATATTCACATGGGCCCACCCAGTAAATCTACAGACTAAATGTGGAAGGAAAAAGGGAAGTTATTTAGCACTTACCATGAATGGTATGGATTGATACTTACGAAAACAACAATGAACTTTTTACTTTTTGTTTCTTATTTTTAAATTTCAGATTCATGTGAGGGCAGGAATGATTAGATTGTTTGCATTCGTTAGGTAGAGTCGGAGTTGTAGTTGTGCCC
>CAUYRH010033305.1:0-17800 GCA_963574655.1 Perodicticus potto | reverse complement strand
GTACAATAATTCAATCATGGGGTACAGTGTGTGGGCTTGACATACAATCGGAGATATTTTCATCCACCTGGTTAACATACCATTCATGAGATTTTCTCATTTACTATGTGAAAATATTTTTGATCCATGTTTAGAAGTTTTATCCTGACCCTTCAAATATGCACCACGAGTGTGATCTCGCCCGTTATCCTCTCTCCCCTTACTCTCTCCCTCCGTTTCCCTCCCTCTCCCCTTTCCCCATCTTCTTGTGCAATAAATGGGTTGTAGCCTTCACTTGAAAGATATAAATTTGCTTCAAAATAGGGATGTTCTCCTTAGCAAAGTATCTCTAGAATGGAAGAAAAAGTATCCAATGTATACTTTATTATTATTATTAATGATAAAGGGTTTTTTTCTAGTTTGGTATAGGGACTACGTTGTACTAAATCTTATTTTGTACATTTTTGATAATTAGTAAGAGTTTTTCATCTTTTTATGCTGCTTTATAATTGTATCATGAATTATCTGTATGCAGCCTTGATGCTTTTTCTTTAAAATTTGTATAATAGTTCATGTAATATGTATTATTCCTATGTTACAGTGCAGTACACTCTATTAGATATTCCATAAAATAATTCAGTTGTCCTATCTTAAAATTGTTTACATTATAAAGTAAAATTTTCCTTCTCTATGAAAATATCATTAAATTAAGATTTTATTTGAGCATGAAGAAGCAAAAGATAAACAAATAATAAAAGGAATGTCACTCTCCTAAATGGATTTAACACTTATTTAAATATAACTAAAATTTTAAGAAAAAGAATTCAAAGTAGAATTTCTAAATTATGTATACTATAATTTCTATTCTTTATAAATACTGTTGATTTTTACTTGTTAATTTTATATCTTACTTGCTGAATTCTTCTATTGTCTGATTTTGTTTTACTATTTATCATTGATTCTTGGCAACTTAGGGGTGTACCATCATGTTACCTGACAACCTTCTTTTTCAATTATCATGTCTCTCTTTTCTGTAGTCAAAATGCATTAATTAATATCTCCAGAACAATATTGAATAGTAGTGAAAATAGGGAGCACCTTTCTTACCTCATTCTTAACCTTGGTAGGATTTCTTCTAGCTTTCTGCATTAAGTAAGATGCTGGCTTTAGAATTGAGATATATATATGTGTGCATATAAATGAACATTTTATACAAATATATCTCTAGATATTGAAGAATTATCTACTCATTCTTAATTCTCAAGTTTTTTTCTTAAAAATAGATATTGAATTTTGTCCAGAATTTTTCCAGAATCTATGGAGATAATTGTACGGTTTTTCTCCATACAGCTATTAAGATGGTGAATTAGATTAGTAGGTATTGATGCTGAACCATCCTTGAATTCCTGGCATAAGCCACCATTCCTTGTGATATATTATTTCCCTAATGCAAGGTAGTAATCTGTGTGCAAATATTTTATTTAATATTTTTAAATCAATATTTACAGATTATACTGTCTATAAATTTCGTGGTGTTATATTTAGCACCTTTAGGCATTAGTGTTGTACTTGCCTCATAAAAACCATTTGAAAGTGTCCTTTATTTTCTATAATTTAGAAATAATCTATAAGCTTTGAGACTAGCTTCCAAAGGTTTGATAGAATTTTCTGTAAAAATATCTGCACCTCATGCTTTGTAGAGTAGCACCTTGATAACTTTTTCTTTCTTTCTTCTATAAAATTGGTCTTCTTATTCTTTGTATTACCACTAGGGTCAATTTGTTATACTACATTTGTGTAGGATAGTGTGTATTTCCTCTAGTTTTTCACATTTACTTGCAAGAGTTGTGCAGGGTAGTTGTCATGATTTTTTTTAAGTATTTCCTTTCCTTTATATCAGTAGTTAAGTCAACTTGTCATTTCTTATTTTATATATTTGCATTTTCAATCTTTTTTCTTGATTGGATAATTTAGTAGTTTGTCCATTTTGTTGATTTTTTCAAGGAACAACATTTTGATTTATTAACATGACCTACTGATTTTCTGTTCTCTATATCATTAATTATTGCTTTTATCATTTGTTCTTCTTTCTTGTGTTTTCTTTTGGTTTATTTTGATGTTTTTCTCATTTTTAGAGTTGAAAATTTAATACACTCATTTTTATTCTTTCACTTTTTCATTTGTAGTTTGGGATTCATTGAGGGTAAAAAGAATTAGGTTGTACTGATTGCAGTTGTTAGATATAGTCCCACTTGTAATTGCATCCCGCCCCCAAGAGGTGTGTCATACACACTGACCTCCCCTCTCCCCTATCCCACATTCCTCTACCCCACCCCTTGCATTAGATCATCTACTGCCTTCATATTAGAATTGAGTACATTGGATTCTTGCTTCTCCATTCTTGTGATGCTTTAACCTTCAGAATGGGAACAGATATTTGCAGGGTATCTCATTTAATTCCTATAATAATATTATAGGCCATTTACTGTGGTTATTCCTAATTAACAGATAAGTAAATGGAATTTTAGATAATAAAATGTCTAACAAGAGCAATTTCAGATTAAGTTAGAAATAAAACAAAATAATACCAAAGAGGTGAAGATCTCTTCAAGGAGCACTAAAAAACATTGAGGAAAAACATTGTTGATAATACAAACAAATGGAAAATATCCCATGCTCATGGATTGGGAGAACCAATATTGCCAAAACGTACATATTGTCCAGAGTGATTTCTGGATAAAATGAATGTAATGCTCATCAAAATACCAATGTCATTTTTCACAGAATTAGAAAAAAGAATCCTAAATTGTATACAAAATCAAAAAAGAACCCCCAAAGCCAAAGCAGTCCTAAGCAAAAGGAAGAAATCTAGAGGTATCACTTTATTGGACTAGAAGGCTACAGTAATCAAACAGGATGGTATTGACAATAAATCAATTAAACAGAATAGAGAAGCCAGAAGTAAAACAATACAGCTATAACCAACTGATCTTCAACAAAGTGGACAAAAACATACACTGCGGGGAAAGGATATTTGATAAATGGTACTGAGAAAATTGAAAAGCCACATGCAGAAGAATGAAATTGGATCCCTCTCTCTCACCATAAACAAAAATTAATCCAAGACACATTAAAGACTTAAATGTAAGACTTAATACCAGAAACATTCTAGAAGAAAACTTTGGAAAAACTTTCCTAGACATTGGCCTAGGCAAAGAATTTATGACTCAGACCCCCGAAATCAAACATAACAAGGACGAAAATAAATAGGACTTAATTAAACTGAAAAGTTTCTGCACAGCAAAAGAACTAATCAAACAGAATAAATAGACAACCTATGGAAAGGGAGAAAATATTTATAAACAATGCATCTGATATAGGGCTGACATCCAGAATCTACCAAGAACTCAAATAAATCAGCAAGAAATAAACAAATAATCCCATGAAAAGTGGGCAAAAATGTAATCCAAAGTTTTTAAAAGATGAGAGACAAATGGCAAAAACATATGATGAAATATTCAACATCACTAATCATCAGGAAAATGGAAATTAAAACCACAATGTGATACACATTATCCCTATCAGAATGACCATTATTAAAAAGTAAAAAAATAATAGATGCTGGTGTGGATGCAGAAAGAAAGGAATGCTTATACACTGTTGGTGGGAGTGCAAATTAGCACAACCTCTATGGAAAAGAGTATGCAGATTCCTCAAAGAAATAAATGTAGACTCACCATTTAACAAAAAAATCCCACTACTACCCAAAGGAAGTCATTTTTATCAATTAGACTATTGCACTCAAATACTTATCATGGCACAATTCATAATTGCAAAGATGTGGAATCAACTTACGTGCTGATCACCTCATAAGTGGATTAACAAAATGTACTATCCATGTACCATGGAGTACTACTCAGCTATAAAAAGGAATGAAATAATGTCTTTTATAGTAACTTAGACAGAATTGAAGAGCTTTATCCTAAGCAAAGTATCTCAGGAATGGAAGAACAAATATCACATATACTCTCTGATAATCGGGAGCTAATTGATGGGTACACATGGGAACAAAGGTCATAGGAAATCAAGAAGGGGGAAGGAGGATGAAGGGAGGGGTTAAAACCTACCTATTGGGTATGACAAACACTACATAGGTGATGGGCAAGCTCTGAGCCCTAAGTTAAGCATTAAAAGGTATCCATGTAACAGAAACATTCACACTCCCTGATATTTTGAAATGAAAAAAGAAAAGAAACAGATTTCAAAATAAATATATTGAAGATATTTAAAGAGAAAAAGGAAGGAAGAACCACCATAAAAATAGTAAAGAAGCCACAGAGCACTATTAAAGGAACCAGCTGGAAACCCTGGCACACATAGCTGGTATGAAGAACCATAAGACAGAATAAACACCAGGCTGTGGACACAGTTGGAAAGAGAATTAATAACTAGAAAGATAATACTGAGGAATTTACCTAGATTGCAGAATGGGGAGACAAAGAGAAAGGAAATATGAAAGAGAATTTAGAAGTTACAGATAACAGATTGGGAAATAGATGTAAATATAAAGTTTAAGAAATAAGAACAGATGGAATAGCAGAAAGGCAGTATTGAAGAGATGTTAGCTGAGATTTTACAAAATTAAAGAAAGACTTCAATTACCAAATAGAGTGGAAAAAAACAACCACTGAATTACACTCAGTAGAAATAAAAATAAATCGACCCCTGGGCAGACATATCAGAGTAAAATTAACAAACACCAAGTTTCATTTTGTGAAGTAATGATGAGATTACTTGCTATGTTTTGATACTTTGGTCTCTATTACTGGCTTTGTTCCCCTTGAAACAAATACAAAATGCAGATGGATAAATAATGAGGAGGAAATGGCTTATGTTAATAAATTATATGACTTAGGAGTGTTTCCATATGAAACTACAAGGACTTCAGTATGTGGCTCCATTTCTCCAATTTTGGGCCACCAAGTACCACTTACACACTACTCTTCCTACATAAAGACAAGCAATTTTAGGTTACATTTCTGAAGATTTATCAACAATTTTATAATATTAAAACATTTAAAACATTCATGATCATTTCATGTGTCAATTTGATATCAGGTTTGTTTCATTTGCAATCTATTACCAACTTACCCATTCCAGGTCCACCATGCACTTTCCCAGATCCACCCAGTCCCACTCACCGTGGCCACTCGCCTGACCTCCCGGCCAAGGCTGCTCTAGCTGCAGCTCATTCTATCCACAAGATTCTAAAACCTAGCTGCTACCACCAAGGACACATTAGGAGCCCTGTGTGTAGTGTCAGCTGACAAGGAAAAGACGCCACATCTGCACATTGGCTGGCAGGGACCCATGAGGATTCAGGCCTCTCCACGGATGCCTGGAGGGGCTGGGAGATGCAACAGAGGAGGGCACCACCCCCTGAAGGTGGACTTCAAACACTGGAAGAGGAGAGCCAGAGGGAACCAGAAGGCAAATGTGTCAACCTTTCTCCTACTTCTGTCCCTCTCACCCACCTACCACCCCCAGGGGGGTTATTCTGAAACACATAACATATGGTCTCAGTGGTGATAGTCTCTAAGAAGGAGCAACTGAATCACATTTAGTATAGAATTTGGCCATCTCAGTAATACACTCTCTTGTATTTGATCTCTCTCCTTCCCTTAATCAATTCCTCCTTTTCTTCACTCTTAATTCCCTGGGATTGTACCTTCCGATTAAGTGTTAACAGGTAATCTATTGCCATGGGCTCTGTTTTCTAGGAAACCTCGGCTAAGACTATATTAATATCCGACAGATAACTTGAGCCATAGGCCATGTTCTGTATCCAGTCAATTTCTCTCTTTATTCTTTATATTCGCCATATTAGAAAATCCAAATTTACAGTCACAGGTTGTCAGGAATGGCAGCAAGTTTTCGGTGGCTCTGACAAATGGTTCGGGATTGAATATGGACATTGAAATTATGAAGGGATTTTCCACTGAAGACTACTTCTATCATTCAGTCAGATGCTAAATCAATGAGCATATCACATTCAAAAGCCAGAAGGTTGAATATTTCAACTTGAGAGATGGCAGCAAATGGATTCCCAATTTTGCTCTTACTGCATTTGATTTTGGAGAGTATTTCTGCATGTCCTTATGGTTCTCATTTTCTGATGAGTGAAATCCTTGGTGATTATGTTATTTGCACCACACATTCCTCTTTATGAGACATCCTAACACTTTATCCTTGACATCAAACATTTTTTAAAAAGTCTAAATAATAACTTTATCTTATTCAAAAGACTTAAACTAAGAAACACCAGATGATGAAACACCTAAAATCAAGAAAACAGGCTCCATACAAATTATTAGTGCCATGATTTTATTTATTTTTATCAGACCCTTGTTTTGTAACATGTTAACGTGAAACATTCTAATATACAGAAAAATTGAAAAAAAAATACTGTGAACATTCACATACTACCTAGATTCTACAGTTAATATTTTATTATATTTGTCTGGCCATGTAGGTCTTCATTTAGCCATACTTCTCTTTATCCATCAACCCATCTTATTTTTTGATATACTTCAAAGCAAATTGCAGCATATATATCATCAATTGCAGTTGAAATTTTTATAGCTACTTGTGAAAATTAAAATTTACATACAATGAATGGACAAGCCTTAAATGTACCGTTCTGTACGTTTTCACATATCTAAATATCAGTATTACACAAGCTCTAGTTATATATAGGAAAGTGCCACCCCAGGAAGTTCGCTCAGGCCTCTTTCCAGACAATCTCCAAACTTGGCTATTGAACGGTGGTGTCCAGAGGTCATCATGTTCTGATGTTTTTCACCACAGGTTAATTTTGCCTGTTCCGGAACTTCATGTAAGGGAAATCATGGAGTATGCAGTATGCACTATTTTTTGCAAGGCTTTTTTCACTTATGACATTTTAAAGATTTTTCAAGCCATTGCATGTATCAGCAGTCCATTCATTTTATTGCTGTGCTGTATGACATTGTACAATTATAGCATAGTTTATTTAGCCATCTTCCTGTTGGCGGACACCCCAACCATTTCCAGTTTGGGGTGATTATAAGGCTACTATGAACTTTCTTGTGGAGGTCTTTTAGGGGATATACAGAGCATATTTTTTAGGGGGTAAATACCTAAGAGTGGAATTTCTGGGTCATATGGTGAGTGTATATTTATTTTTACAAGAAACTACTAGATCATTTCCTCAAATGATTGAAGCACTTTATAGAATATCAGCAATGTATGAGAGTTACAATAGCTTCTCATCCTTGCTATTGATTGGTGGCCTCCATTTTGTTCTTTTTTTCTTTTTTCAGATTTATATGAGGGTACAAATATTTAGGTTACATTGTTTTCTTTCCTAAGGTAAAGTTCAAGCTGCAGTTGAGTCCTGCACCCAGAGGCCTTACTAAATTCCCTCACATTGTGCACATGGGGTGGGAACCCACCAATCACCCTCTCTCCTCTTCTCCCTTTCCTTCCTCTCCCTTCTCCCTCATTAGAAAATATTCACGTTTCTCTTTCATGTGGGTCTGTAGTTATTTACATGTCCATTTCATATTAGTATTGAGTACATTGGATACTTGGTTTTCTGTTCTTGTGATTAGTAGTATCCATTTTGTTGTTGTTGTTTTTATATATATAATTTGTAATATTTTCATCAAACTGGTTAACATAGCCTTCGTGGCATTTTCTCAGTTATTGTGTTAAGACATTTATATTCTACATTTAGTAAGTTTCACCTGTACCCTTGTAAGATGCACCGTAGGTGTGGTCCCACCAACTACCCTCCCTCCACCCATCCTCCCCCCTCCCCTCCTGTGCCCATTTCCCCATATTCTTGTGCTATAGTTGGGTTATAGCCTTCATATGAAAGCTACAAATTAGCTTCATAGTAGGGATGAGTACATTGGATACTTTTTCTTCCATTCTTGAGATACTTTGCTAAGAAGAATGTGTTTCAGCTCCATCCATGTTTGTCGTTGTTCAATGTTAGCCACTTTGGTAGGTAGATGGTATTCTATGAGTATGTCATAATGGCTTTAATTTGCATTTACCTAGTGATAGTGAACACATTTTCATGAGTTCATTAGCCATTTGTATAACTTCCTCTCTAGAATATATTTTTTAATTGAGACAGAGTCTCACTTTGTCACCCCCAGTAGAGCACTGTGGTGTCATAGCTCACAGCAACCTCAAACTCTTGGGCTCAAGCAATTCTCTTGCCTCAGCCTCCCTAGTAGCTGGAACTACAGGTGCCCACCACAATGCTGGCTATTTTCTTTGTTTAACAGGCCCAGGTCATGTCCAAACCCACCAGCCCTGGAGCATATGGCCGGTGCCCTAACTACTGAACTACAGGTGCCCAGCCTAGAATTTTTCTTTCAGATATTTTACTCAATTTGTATTGAGTGATTTTTCCTTTTATTATTGAGATATAGGAGTCCTTTGTATATCCTAAACACAGGTTTTCTGTTAGATATATACTTTGTAAATATTTTCTCCTAGTTCATGTTTTGTCTGTTCAGATCTTATCAGTGTCTATTGGTAAGCAAAAGTTTTTTATTGTGATGAAGTCTAATATACCACTTTTTCTTTTATGATTATTGCATACTGTATCTTGTCTAAGAAAATCTTGTTTATCCACAATTTGCAAAAATATTAACTTATATTTTCTACTATAAGCTTGAGCATTTTAGCTTTTACATTAAGCTTATGATCCACCCTGAATTAATGTTTGTGCATAGTATAAGAGAGAGGTAGTTTTTCCTTCATATGGACACATCGTTGCTCCATCAACATTTGTTGAAAAGACTTTGCTCTCTATTGAATTGTTTTTATTTTATTGGTCAAAAATCAGTTGAACACCTGTAGAACATTTCACCCAACAACAGCAGAACACACTTTTTTCTTCTGTGACAAGGAACATTTTCCACGGTAGACTATATGTCAGGCCACGAAACTAGTCTCAATAAAGTGAAATCACTGAAATCCTATCAACTATGCTCTCCAACCACAATGGAATGAAATTAGAAATCAACTTGAAAAGAAAAATTGGAGACTTTATAGAAATATGGAAATTAACACTTCTGAATAACCAATGAGTCAGAGAAGAAACAACAAGAATAGATAACACTTTGGGATAAATGGAAACAAAATCACAGCATACCAAAACTTAGGGGATGCAGTGAAGACGGTGCTCATTGTGAAATTTATAGCTATAAAAACCTATATTAAAATAAGAAAAATCTCAATTTAATGATTTCTAATCTTCCTCCTTAAGAAAGTAGAAAAAGAAGAGCCAACTAAATCCAAATTAAGGGAAAGAAATGAAATAAAAAGGATGAGAGATAGACAAAATGGAGAACAGAAAAATAATAGAAAAAAATGCCAAAAGCTGACTCTTTGAAAAGATCGGCAAACTTGGTCAATAAGCATGTGAAAAGCTCCACACCATCATTAGCTACTGGGGAATGCATATTAAAACTGTAATACCAATTCATACCCACTAGGATTGCCATAATAATTGTGACTTTTTAAATACAAAATAATTATTGGCAAGGATTTAAAGAAATTGGAACCCTCAAATATTGCTGTTAGGAATGTAAAACAGTACAGCTACTGTGGAAAACAATTGGCAGTTTCTCAAAAAGTTAAATATAGTTACCATATGCCCTAGGTATTCCTCTCCTGGTTGTATATCCAAGAGAGCTGAAAAGATTAGTTGGCATAAAAACTTGTAGACAAATGTTCATAGGGCCATTATTCATAATAGCCTAGCAATGGAAACCACCCAAATGTCCATCACCAGATGAATTAACAAAATAGATAGTATATCCATACAACGGAATATTATTTATCCACGTAAAGGAATAAAGAAGCACTGATATGTGTACAGCATAGATGAACCTTGAAAACAGCACACTCAGAAGGAGGTGACGCCCGGAAGTCACACCTTGTCTGATTCCACTGATATGAAATGCGCAGAACAGTCAAATCCATGCAGACTAGAAACAGGGTTAGCGGTAGCCATGGGATAGGGGAGGAAGGGATGAGGGCGTGACTGCTCATGGTTTTGAGGTTTATTTGGAGTGCTAGGAATGTTCTGGAATTAGGTAGTAGTAATAGTTGTACAACATTACCTGTATACTATAAATACTTTATAAAATTATGGACTTTATGGTAAATCTTACATTATGTGAATTTTATATCAAAACTAACTTAAAAATTAATTGACGCTCTCGGAGCCCATAGCTCAGTGGTTACAGACATGCACCGAGGCTGGAGGGTTCGAACCCGGACCAGGCCTGCTAAACAACAATGACATTTTCCAGGCTAACAAAAAATAGCCTGGTTCTGTGGCGGGCACCTGTAGACCCAGCTACTTGGGAGGCTGAGGCAAGAGAATCACTGGAGGCCAAGAGTTTGAGGTGGCAGTGAGTTGTGACGCCACGGCACTCTACTGAAGGTGACATAATGAGACTGTCTCAAAAAAAAAAAAATTAATTGATGGCATAAGTATGAGTCTGGGTTTTCTAGTCCACCACCATCTACCCAAAGATCTATTTGTTCCTTACTCAGGATCCAGTACCCCACAGTCTTGAAACCTGAAGCTTTATCGGAAGCTTCAAAATCAGGTAGAATAAGGACTCTGACTTGACTCTTTTTTCTTAAGATATTGCTTTGAATATTTTAAGTCACACCCCTTGCTTTTAAAAACTTGGGCGCGTGCCTTTCTGTTTTTCTACCGCAAGCATACATCAGCATAGAAGACCATTCTCCTGCTTGCCGTCCTCTTGGCCTAGCAAATTGGAAAAGCGCACACATCGTGTAATTTGCTTATTTTCACAGAGGTCAATATTTCCTTCAGCACTGAATCAAGACCAGAAAAGAGCTTCATTCCCTCCCAATTGCCCTTTCTGAATAAATCGGTCTGTGGGTTGAGGTTCAGATAAAACATCTTCGTGCGGATGTGGTAATACCTTTCCTTGTTGCATACGTGCCTGCTGCCTTCTCCAGTTTTATCTTAGCTCGTACAATGCCGTTACCTAAATTCCTATACATGGATTCTTTACAGTGATCAACAGAACACAAGCTCATCAGCACTTCTCCCTCATACACACACCGAAATATGCCAGGGCCTGATTCGTGCACTACGTGTCATTGGGGTTTTTGCAATTGCGAGTTCGCGTAGGAGAGAGAATTTGCACTTTCCCACTGCGTGCCACTACGGTCATGCTCTGTCCATCTGTCTCATTTGATAAAGGAATTTCACCCATAGCTCGTCTTCTTGCTCCCTCAGTGTATTATTTGTTATATTGGGGATCATTTCCTGAGCTTCTCGGGAGTGACACTTGTTCCTTTTTATGTTATGAAGAGTGGCTTGGAAGGAGGCTTCTGTAGCTTTGTCTCTTCTTTGCCTTTAGCAACAATGTTCATAAATTTCATGCTGGAAAACATTATTCTATGCTTATGATAAAAAACATCAATTTATTTACTAGAGAAGTCATTGTGTTTAAAGAGGAATTTTTCTTTAATGCGATGGTTTCGTATCACTATTTGGCAGTTTCGTATCAAGCAAAACATTTAGAATTGAGAATGAATGCCTGGCTTGCCTCAATCAATTCTGATTTCCAGATTCACCATAGTTCTTCCTTCTCCCTTTTTTCTTTTTGGACTGTGTGTGAAAAGTCACCACACTCACAAACACAGGTGTCCCAGCTCACAGAGAGACATTCACATTATCTGTTTGCATGGGGGCAGCTCACTATTTGCGTTTATGCATTATTTTGAATTGTGTTATTTTATCACAACTCGCATACTTCAGTCGGTGATGTCTGGATTATCAATCCTTTTGCATCATTGAGGATATAAGGCAACAATATAGTACAAAAAAATTCAAATGGAACAAACAAAAATAATAACACACATGAGATGTAAAAAAATCTTTTAACCAACATTAACTACACTGATTATCTGAAATTAGCCAAGACAGAATAATTAATGCAATTTTAGTAGTGTGTAACTAACATTTAAGAATATAATGATTATTAACGCTGTAACTCGATTTCTAGAAAATCATCATTAAGCTCACATTTCACACATACAAAAACAGAATTGCTTTAAGCATTTTTCCTCTGAAACCATTAAAAGACCTGGGGTACACAAGAAAGATGCCCAGAGACTACCAAGATCCCCAAGACCCCCTTGAGAAACACTGGCTTACAGACCCACACCTCTGTTGAGAAGAAGAATCAACGTGTTTAAATATGGCCAATGAGCTAGCTTATCTTCCTTAAATGCTCCACGAAGTTGTTAACCAGCGTTGCCAAGAATCTGTCCCCCTGCCTGTTCAACAAGCTACAGTTCTCAAACACCTCCCAGGCTGTTGAACATCATGCATTGCCAAATTACCACCAAGAAAGCTTCTATCAACTTAAATTTCCCACCAGCTATGAGTGAGAAAGTCTGTCTCCCCAGTTCCTCACCAGCTCTGGGTAAAGAGATGTTGCATTCCAAATGATGTTTAGATTTTTAAGACAGCACTCAGAGTAAAAAATCAAATGCAGTCCAAATGACTGTTGACGTCTGTTCCATCGTGATGTGAACAGAGACAGGAGATAGGTCCTCATCTATTTGTCTCAAGTGCAATCTAGGGTTTAGGCTCATTCTGTGAAATCGTGGGCAGAATAAACCCAATTATTTTTGTTGTGATTTTCCGTTCCCATTTTATTTGTTTGCTTTTGGCTGAATTATGTGTGAATCCATCTACCTTAAAAATAATTGTTTTGTAAATCGCCTTTACCATTTTTCAATTTGGGGTGTTCATTTTTTGCTTACAGTAAGGGTCTCATTACCATCTTATCACATATATATTTTGAATGTTTACTAATATGCCATCTCTATGCATGGTTTTCTGTGTGTATATTTGTGTGTATGTGTGTGTGATCTGTTTCCAGCCTTACCTATCACTAGATTAAACACATAACACATCGTATTTTATTATAGAATACTTTCTTTCTGATATTTGAATTTTTAAACTTTATGGAATTCTTTTTCATGGAAAGCATGAGGTAAACATCTAGTTTATTTTTTTTTCCCAAGAGGTGAAACAATTATCTCCTGGAGGGACATCCTTAAAATTCTTCTGGTATTTTTATATTATCCTGTTCTGATTTCCATATAAGACTTTCAGCTGTTATTAATCTGAAAGATAGGAAGAAAATCAAGACAATTTTTTCTTGTAGTACACTCGTGCCTCGGGCTTTTCTTCCTCTTGGAGGAGAATGGTGCTACTTCAGTGATTTGGTTATAAATAAGACCATGGAGAAAAGAAGGAAAGCAAGCTTTTTAATCCCCCCGTGAAGTTGTTAATTATCCTTCAGTATCAATTCTTGCCTTCCTCTTTCGTAACAGAACTTCTCATTCTTCTCTGGGTATCTGATCCCCCAGTATAAAGACTATAAAATCAATTGCCTTTTTGAAGCTGGGGAGTATCTGAGTTTTGTGGACTGTCCTTAAAGAGAAGAGGTACGATCACCCTTGCTTTTGCTTCTTTGTTACTCACTAAGATGTGTATGTGATAGCCGGAACCAAAGCAGCCACATTGGACTGAATGGCATCGTGTGAAAGCCAGAGCAAAGAGCTCGTAGTAGCCTGGGTCCTCAACTTCAGCTACTGCTCTTATTTTACCGAAGAAACAGAATTAACTTCTGGCTAGTGTAAAACATTGTTTTGAATAGCATTTCTTTTATACATAGCTGAATCTAATATTGAATTATACGTAGCTTCAGAATGGGGCGTGCTGGTTTATTCACAGGACTTGACACTGGACCTAAAACATAATAAATACTCAGTAACAGTTTACAGGAGGCAGGATAGTAGTGATTCTGAGAATTTCAGGTAAAGTCACACACTCACTCATATACTCCCGTCACATCTTTCATTGGGCTTTGTGACTTTGGAACCTTAAAGGAAATAATCATACACGCTTGGCTATATTTTCTGTAACAATCACCTTTCATGGACAGCTTTTTAGAATGACCTCTTTTACTGGACTTTATATTTTTCAGAATGGGCAGGTCGGGGTATGCTCACCACCATTTTAATGCACTTTCTTTTGGAGCATACCAGGGGCGGGGGATGGTGGGTGCTCTAGAGTAAGACCCAGCCAAGCTCTGGCACTGTGGTGACAGCCCTCTGCAAGGTTTTTGTGCCTCTTTAATTGCAGTTACATCCCTCCATTCCCTGGGGGCCCATCTTTATGGAGAAATAGGCAGTTGGCTGAGGCTGTTGGAATTGAACATTCCTTGCTAATTATTTAATTTTTGTCTGGCACATACTAAAGCCTCTTAAGTTTAGTGGGAACTATAAGTCAATTACTCTCCCTTGCTAACAAGGAGCCTACCACTTCTAACTAAAAACAAACACACAGCTCCATTCCTTACCCTTGTCCTCAACCCTAGCCAGTGAAACACTTTCCCCTTACACTTGCTGTGCTTGGAATAATGGCAGTGAGCATCTCATGCTTTTTGTTGTAAAACAGAGACATTGGTGAAAAGGTAGTGTAGACAAAGGCGCTGGCATCTCATGCCTCCATTCCTTGCACGGGCTTAAGCTGATCAAGTGCTGGCTTGAACTATAATATTCCCAACAACCCAGTGAGGAAGATATCGGGAAATCGAGCCTTGGAGAGATGACATCACTCGCCCAAGGTCACTTGCTAACAAGTGGCAAAGGGAAGGCTTGAACCCAGCTATGCTCTGGTTCTGATTTAGATCCTGGACCAGGGTTGTATTACCTTTACTGCTAAGAAGGTCTTCCCTTCCTCCAATCCTTAACTAACTCCAGTTCACCTTTAAACACAATGCCCGAACCACTTTCTTCGGGAAAGCTCTCTCTAATGCTCTAGCGTGAGGACTCCTCTGTGCTCCTGTAACAACCTGAATCTTTATTCCAGTAAAACGTGGATTTTTTGAGCATTGCATTTAATATATGCTGTAAGTGTTTACGTGGATTGCCCACTTTAATTGTTACAATCCCTCTGAAGGAGGCCACCATGACTATGGACAATCCATGAGGGAGACCCCTGAGTAGACAGAACCAGGGACGGCCACTCAGGTCTTTTTGATGCCGAACCTATGCACTTACATAGTACAGGGTATTGCGGTGAACTTCTTTATTAATTTGACTCTGTCCCCCGTGGTCTCTAGGTTCCTTAAGACCAGGACAGTGTCTCATTCACTTTGCGCTCTCAGTGTGCAGTGTAGGACCCGACACTTAAGAAGAACTGGCTCATTTAAATTTAGATCCCCCTCCCCCTCCACTGCCCCTTGGATGTGTTACTAATACATGAGATGGGAATATTAACTTCTTAGAATAGACATAGCTCCCCACAAAGTGCATATACTGTAAAACAGAGAGAACCAGAGAGTCATCTTCCTGTTGAAGCACATACTCACCACTTCACTGAAATTTTCTCCATGCACTTCCAGGTAAGTGATAAAAAAAAAAAATACCTTTTCAAAGAAATTCAC
Organism: Perodicticus potto; assembly: GCA_963574655.1. NCBI lineage: Eukaryota > Metazoa > Chordata > Mammalia > Primates > Lorisidae > Perodicticus > Perodicticus potto. The sequence continues at coordinate 2,240 of CAUYRH010033305.1, read as the reverse complement.
ACACAAGAATGTTCCTTGGCAAGTACTTCCCATGCTCCCTTCTGGGAACATGCTGCGATTTCCCTTCCCTGCCCCCTGGAGTTAGGGGAGCCCCCATGACTTGCTTGGGACAATGCAATGTGGATAAAAGTGACGAGGGTCACCCCCGGTAGAAGCTGGAGGAGTCCATGCATGGTTCCCCACTGTGCCAGTGACCCACAGAGTTTGACATCTGACTGTACAGAGCAGAGCCCTCACTGCTGGCCAGTGGGGAACACCGGTGTGAGCAAGACATAAACCATGGATGTTACAAGTTATTCATATTTGGTGGCTGATTGCTACCACAGTAGAACCTACTCTATCCCGACTCAGACTTTACTGAAAGTGTCCAATGGAGTGATTCATGGCATTTTTATTTTACATTGAGAAATGAGAAGGAAACTTGTTAACCTGGGGCTTAACCCCCAGAGCTGTAGACACACTAGAAGCTTAACATCTATCATCAAGCTTGAGAAAAGTTCTGACTCAGAGGAGGTTGTTATAATCTGTCTTCCATCTCTGGGGACTGAGAAGTTTGAAATGCACTCAAGCCACTGCAGAAGGAACTTACGTCAGATAAGCAAAAAAAGAATCAGAGGGCCAGAGAGGTAGAATGACATCCTGGAACCTCCATCCTGCTGTTCCACTGAAGTCAGCAGAGACGTGCCCCTGCCTGAGATGGTGTCATTGTCGTGTAGTGAGCAGAGTATTTTCAGGAGGAGGGTGGATGAACCTGTTGCTCTCAGGGAGTGCCTTCCAGCTTTATGATTTTATAATACCTTCAATCTTGGCTGGTTAGAAGATTCATTTATACTTTGAACTCCATTTTCCCAGGGTGTAAATTCCCCCCCAGAGATAAATTAAACACTTTTAGGAATACAATCAGTCTGTGAGGCCACCAGGGTACCATGCTTTGCAGCAGCAATTTACCAAATAGTACCCTGGTGACTTGGAGAGTGAGTGCACATCTGTAAAGAGGCTTCCTTCACGTCGAGGGATGCATTCTCAGAATTTTCCCTGCAGTTCGTGGACAGCTGAGGGTGGGAAATGGGGAGAGTGAGGCCCCTTGGTGCTCTGATGTTCTCATCACATCTTGTGCAGGGCTGCTGTGTCAATGGGGGATAAGCCAAGGTCAGCGGGGGAAGGAGTGAACAGGAGTGTCTGCACGCAGGCCCTTTCCCTTGGTTTGCATCACCTCCCCGCAGGTCTTCTTCGCTATAAGGAGCGCTGTGTTGCCTGCCACTTTTCTTTCTTTTTTATTAAATCATAACTGTGTACATTATTACATTTATGGAGTACAATGTGCTGATTTTATGTACAATTTGGAATGCTTACATCAAACTGGTTAACATAGCCTTCACCTCTCTTACTTAATTGTTGCATTAAGACATTTATACTTTATTCTTAATGGATTTGACATGTACCCTTGCATTATGCACAATAGGCGAGGTCCCACCAGATTACCCTCCCTCCACCCAGCCTCATCCCCTCCCCTCATCCGCTTCTTTCCTCTTTCATTCTGGGCTATACATGTGTTTTATCATTCACATGAAAGTGTGGGTGATTATTGGTTTCATAATAGTCCTGAGTACCTTGGACACTTTTTCTTCCAATCTTGAGATACTTGCCACTTTTCTGATGAGGTACCCAAATGTCAAGGGCTTATTCTGGATGCTGTTCCTAAAGAACTGGCCCATTCTTTAGCCCTGACTTGTCTCTCTCACCTCTTCAGCTTATAACTCTCTGGTTTGTCCTTCTTGTAGAATCTTATATTCATCCATCCATTCATTCAATAATTAGCAGCCACTTATTCTACTCAATATAAAGTTGTAGATAAACGTACAGATTGTTGGTTTTCATGGATCTGAGTTTAAATCTTGGCTATGCTATTTATTGGCCTTTGATACCTCACTTTAGCCATCTGTGAAGTGGAGTAATGAGAATGCCTTTGTCGGCTCGGCGCCTGTGGCTCAACGGGCTAAGGCACCAGCCACGTATACCTGAGCTGGCCGGTTCGAATCCAGCCCGGGCCCGCCAAACAATGACAGCTGCAACCAAAAAAATGGCCGGGCGTTAAGGCAGGGGCACCTGTAGTCCCAGCTACTTGGGAGGCGGAGGCAAGAGACTCGCTTGAGCCCAGGAATTGGAGGTTGCTGTGAGCTGTGATGCCACGGCACTCTATCCAGGGTGACAGCTTGAGGCTCTGTCTCAAAAAAAAAAAA
>CAUYRH010033303.1:0-16384 GCA_963574655.1 Perodicticus potto | reverse complement strand
GCCTCCCAAGTAGCTGGGACTACAGGCGCCCGCCACAACGCCCTGCCATTTTTTGGTTGCAGCCATCATTGTTGTTTGGCGGGCCCGGGCTGGATTCGAAGCCGCCAGCTCAGGTGTACGTGGCTGGCGCCTTAGCCTGCTGAGCCACAGGCACCGAGCCTATGACTATACTTCTTAACCTTATATATCCTTTATTTTTCACTGATAAATTCTTTTTTTTTTTTTTCTTTCAGAGACAGAGTCTTGCTCTGTACCCATGGCAGGGGTGCAGTGGTACAATTATAGCTCACTGCAACCTCAAACTCCTTGGGGCTCAAGCAATCCTCATGCCTTCCTCTCCCAAGTAGCTGTGACTACATCTGTGCACCACTACACCTGGCTCATTTTTACACTTTTTTTTGTAGAGATGGGGTTTCACTATGTTATCCATCCTGGTTTCAAATTCCAGGCCTCAAGCAATCCACCCACTTTAGCTTGCCAAAGTGCTAGAATTGCAAGTATGAAATACTATGCTTGGCCTCTTTAGTTTTTAATTTTAACCAATAAATTCTGATTGTTACTGTCATCATGGCAATTTTTCTTTTCTTTTTTTAATGAGACAGTTTCATTTTATTGCCCACGGTAGAGTACCATGGCGTCATACCTCACAGCAATCTCTAACTCTTGGGCTTAAGCAGTCCTCTTGCCTTAGCCTCCCAAGTAGTTGGGACTACAGGCACCTGCCACAATGCTTGGCTACTTTTTTTTTTTTTTTAAAGAGACCAGGTCTTGCTCTTGCCCAGGTTGGTCTCGAACTCCTGAGCTTAAGCAATCCACCCACCTCAGCCTCCCAGAGTACTAAGATTACAGGCATGAACAACCACACCCAGCAAGCAATTGTTTTTAAAAATTTACATTTTCTGTGATGTTAAAATATTAACTGCACAGATAGGAAAAATTAATTTTTACATCTATAGTAAATAGGACAAGGATATAAGAAAATAAAAAATTCACATTAAAAAAAACTTTAAATACTTTGACGAGTCTTAAAATTTAAGGCTGGGGATGGTGGCTAATGCCTATAATCCTAGGACTCCAGGAGGCTGAAGCAGGTGGATCACTTGAGCTCAGGAGCTCAAGACCACCACGAGCAAGAGTGAGACCTGGTTTCTACTAAAAAATACTGGATGGGCTTCATGGTGGGAATGTAGTCCCAGCTACTTGGGAGGCTGAGGGAAGAGGATGAACTAAGCCAAGAGTCTGAAGTTGCTGTGAGCTATCCTGCATGGCACTCTATCCAGGGTGACACAGTGAGATTGTCTCAAGAAAAAAAAAAGATTTAAACAACAGTGTAGAGTGCTTTTTTATTTAACTGCTGGGGGGCACATACTTTAAGGCCAACAAAATTATTATTCTCTGACTTTTCATAAAACAATGTCAAATAAATATAGCTCATTTGATCATAACTCATCATATAATACCTGTGGCCTCTTAAAACTATTTGTCTAATGGTTTTTCCCTCTTTGGAGGAAGCAAGAGACCTGTATTTTGGCCACTTTGCTTCCTAGGCTTTAGAAATCTTTGCTTAGGAGAGAACCTCCTTAACCGGTGGAAATGGCTAATGCATGAAAAATAACTCTTTGAAAACAAGCTGGGAAAGACTGAAGAGGTAAAACTGTAGGAAAATTAGCAAAGGAGGCAATGTTCAAATACACGAGTACTGGTATCACTACCACTCTGCCAATGTAACTTTGTAATTCAATCTTTTTTTTTTTGAGATAGAGTCTCATTATGTCACCCTCAGTAGAGTGCCATGGCGTCACAGCTCACAGCAACCTCAGACCCTTGGGCTTAAGCGATCCTCTTGCCTCAGCCTCCCATGTAGCTGGGACTACAGGCACCCATCACAATGCCTGGCTATTTTTTTTAAGATGCAATTGTCATTGTTGTTTAGTGGGCAGGGCCATGCTTGAACCCACCAGCCTCGGTGTATGTGGCCTGCGCCCTACTCACTGAGCTATGGGCACCCAGCCTCAATTCAATCTTTTTCATACTTTAGTATGATGCTCAGTAAGATGAAACACTATGTCAAGAATCAACTCATAGTATCTCAATAATAAATCTGAGAACTTTTACAAATTGTACATTCTCTTCCTCCACCCCCCAGGTTTATACGCATTTTGTAAAAACTAGTGATTTTTAATAATTTATCTTATAGTTAAATTACAGTCAGTTCTCCCACAATGCCTATTTTTAAAACACAAATTTATTTCCATGAGGTTGATATATCAGGTAACAACTGAACATAAAACAAATTTTCAGTCCATGCAAGCATAATTTCACGAACACAGAAAACTGCACCCAGGCATACACCTCACATATACCAGTTATCAGTTCACCATGTGTAAAGAACCACCCCCATCTGGTGTTGCAATCTCCCATCCTTCCACCATATGACAGTGACACACAGCTACAACCCTTCTGAAGCCCACCCCACAAGCAAGCTCCAGGGTTTCCTCAAGGTAAATTGCCATCTTTATGTAATATCTATGCACTTAACCATTTTAACATTTATAAAGCTGTTTTTGTTTTTATTGAGTTCCTATCTTTTATAGATGTGTTGCTGTTAAGGTTTTTGTGTCCGGTGTTCCTACTCCCATTTCCCTGAGTCATGTGGTTTTAACTGTGAGATTTTTACAGAGGCTGGTGAGTTTCAAGAATGCATATTCATGCTACATTATAACAGAACTGACTGTACTTATACTTATGTTATAAACGTAGAACATGATGAGTATTTTCATGTAATGATCCTACTCTGTTTGGATTACTTATGGTGTGGACTACAGACCCTGATGCTAATTACTGATAGTCATTTTTTTTTGAGACACAGCCTCAAGCTGTCACCCTGGATAGAGTGCTGTGGCATCACAGCTCACAACAACCTCCAATTCCTGGGCTCAAACGAGTCTCTTGCCTCCGCCTCCCGAGTAGCTGGGACTACAGGCACCCGCCACAACGCCTGGCCATTTTTTTTTTTTTTTTGGTTGCAGTGGTCATTGTTGTTTGGCGGGCCCAGGCTGGATTCGAACCCATCAGCTCAGATGTACGTGCCTGGCGCCTTAGCCCATTGAGCCACAGGCGCTGAGCCATCATTTTTAATCTATTATTGAGAGCAAGTTTTATAAGTTAACCTTCTCACTTTCTATAACAGTTTATTAGTGGGGATTATTATTTTTATGTATTTAGAATTCATACATTGTTGAATGATACTCATCACTTCTTCAATTAGAAATATATCTCTCTAAACATTTTCTTTTTATTTTCATAGTTTCATTCCTTAAAGGACCCACATGGAAATCAGTAACATGCACAGGTCTAAATTAATCTCAGGATGTTAACATCTAAATGTCAAAATAATTCCTTTCCCCATTCTTCTTTTTTTTTTTTTTTTTGCAGTTTTTGGCCAGGGCTGGGTTTGAACCCACCACTTCTGGCATATGGGGCAAGTGCCTTACTCCTTTGAGCCACAGGCACCACCCTCCCCATTATTCTTTAATCTCTATTTCATCATAGTTAAGTAATACAATAGTTAACTTATAAAAATGTAAGTTTGACTCTACATCAAGACTATACACTATGTTCAATTGGCCATGATTTCTGGTTTTTATTCATATCAATTTGATAATTGTTTTATGATATACTTCAAAAAAATTTTTTTTAAATGGTGGTAAAGGTTTTATTTTATTTTAGGCGTCACAGCTCATAGCAACCTCTAACTCCTGAGCTTAGGCGATTGTCTTGCCTCAGCTTCCCGAGCAGCTGGGACCACAGGTGCCCGCCACAATATCGTGTTATTTTTTGTTGCGGTTTGGCCAAGGCTGGGTTCGAACCCACCACCTTTGGTATATGGGTCGGTGCCCTACTCACTGAGCCACAGGCGCCGCCCCATACTTCAAATTTTGATTGAAATAGTTTGACTGCCAGTAAAGTCATCTCTTGTTATCTCTGGGGGATTGGTTCTAGGGCATCCCAAACATATCGAAATTTGAGGATATAAAATGGCATAGTATTTGCACATAACTATGCAAATATCCTAATCTATGCTCTAAATTATCTCTAGATTACTTATAACATCCAATTTAAATGCTATGTAATGGTTATTATACTGTATTATTTACGGAATGATTCCCATAAAAATATCTGTACATATTCAATACAGCTGCAATTTAAAAAAAAATTCTGTAGCCTTCGCTTGAAAGATAAAAATTTGCTTCATATTAGGGGTGTATAAGGCTACAATCCACTAATTGCACAATAAGATGGGGAAAGGGGTGAGGGAGGGAAGGGGAGCGAGAGGGTGAGGGGGGAGAGGATAAAGGGTGAGATCACACTTGTGGTGCATATTTGAAGGGTCAGGAGAAAACTTCTAAATACGGATCAAAATTGTTCTCACATAGTAAATGAGAAAATATCATGAATGTTATATTAATCAGGTTGATAAAAATATCTCCAATTGTATGTGAAGCCCACACACTGTACTCCTTGACTGAATTATTGTACACAGCTATGACTCAATAAAAAATAATTAAAAAAATAAAAAAATAAAAAATAAAAAAAATAATACTTGGCTTGGTGTTGAATATTATCAAGAACTTTTTATTTGGTCATGTTTTGAAATGATCACATGCCTTTATTCCTATAATTGGCTAGCAGAGCAAATTGAATTTTAATAGAGTAAATAATGTTAAATTTTATAATATATAAAACTTGTGCATTATAAGGTGATTATTACTTTATTTTTAAAACATTACTGAGTTGACAGCTTTATTTTAGATTTTTCTTTTATGCTAATGAATTTGGCCTGTAGCTACTTTTTCATGTGCTATCCTTTTTAGTTCTCATATAAGGATTATACTGGCCTCAAAAATTGAGATTAATGGCTGCTTCACATATCATTTTCATGCTCGAAAACACTTTGTAGAAAATGAGAATTTTGTTGTTGGAATTATTGGTGGAAATATTCCTTAAAGACATCTGGTGTTGTTGTATCTTTTGGAGCGTGGGAGAAAAAGACATTTCACGGCCTTTTTGACTGTGCCTATGTTTGTATGTCAATTCAGACATCTGACTTCTTCCTGAGGTTATTTTACTAAATTTTAAGCATTATAAACATCTGTACTTTATCTAGGTGTTACACTTTAAAAGGTTATACATACTGCTTTATAATCATGAAAGAAATATATAACTCCTGCACCTATACTTAGGGATATTTGTATGTTTGAAAGTGTATTTTTTATGTGTGTGTATCTTTGGTTATAATTAAGCATCAGAGTTGAGAAGTGGAATCTGTAGTTTATGATAAATTCTCCACGTTAAATATTGTGAATCTTACTACCCAAATTTTACAAAAAGAGCACAAAAATAAAATGTGGGTCAACTTGACATTTGAATAGAGCTGTAAACTACTAGGAAACGAATGGGTCCATTTATATCAGAATAAGTGAGTCATTTTCCCTTTGAAAAAGGTAATGAAGTAATTATTTCCATGTGTACTGGCAATGGATCTGCAGAGTTTTAAGTATGGATTAATAGATCTTATCGGAGTTTTAACTCTGCAGATCTGGCCTCTTCTTAATGATAGGATAACTCAGGAAACTGGACAGGAAAGAGGGGAAAGCACCCTTAGCTTCATTATCAACAATTTGTAATTAAATTTTATTGTATAGATTGAGAACTAATACTTCAGTTGTCTGTCGATCAGTTTTGCCTCTAAGGATGCTGTACTTTATAAATCATCTCCTTAACTGTCTGCAGATCAGACTTATTTGACTGCCACCAAAACTTTGCCACTCATTATGAGAAATACATCCATCTTGCTTTTTTTTAAGTACCACTATGTGATATCTATTTTTTTTTCAGGATCATATCATCCAATTATTATCAATAAACCCAGTTTTGCAATAGCATCTATCATCAGACTTGGCCTAGAGTTGTAACTCCCATTAAACTTCAAAGGTGCTTTTCCCTCTGCTGTCTTTCTTGCTTTGGAAAATGACATATCCCCTTGTTCCCTATTGGAACATGATCATCTACTGTGTTTTTCTACCTTGCATAATATATCTAGAATATATTCTCCTTTGAGTCTTTTAATATCTCCTTGCATTTCTGTCTTGGCAATTCTGGAATTTCAACTACACTTCTTTTCAGAGTCACATTTTTTTTTAAATAATTCTATTAAATCATAATTGTGTAAATTGGTGCAATCATAGGGCAGAATGTGCTTCATATACAATCAGAAACATTTTGATCGTACTGTGAGAGATAGCCCTCATAGCACTTTCTTAATCACTATATAAAGACATTGATACTCTACATTTAATTGAGACAGAGTCTCACTGTGTTGCCCTTGGTAGAGTGCTGTGGCGTCACAGCTCACAGCAACTTCAAACTCTTGGGCTTAAGCTATTCTCCTGCCTCAGCCTCCCAAACAGCTGGGACTACAGGCACTCGCCACAATGCTTGGGTATTTTTTGTTGCAGTTGTCATTGCTGTCCAGCAGGCCAGGGCTGGGTTCGACCCTTTGCGTATGTGGCTGGCACCATAACCACTGTGCTATGGGAGCTGAGCCTAGAGTGACTTTTATTTCCATTGTCTAGGAGGCTTTTCAGCAGCATTTCACCATGTCGAGAACATCTGAGGATCCTTGCATGGATGATAAACCCTGTAACATGGAAGTGTGTTCTCAAATTATCAAACTCTAACTTATTTAACTTTAGGTCTCACCTCTCTAATAAAACACTCATAGGGCGGCACCTGTGGCTTAGTGGGTAGGGCTCCTGCCCCATACACAGAGGGTGGCAGGTTCAAACCCAGCCCCAGCCAGACTGCAACAACAACAACAACAACAACAATAAAATAGCCTGGCATTGTGGTGGGCGCCTGTAGTCCCAGCTGCTTGGAGGCTGAGGCAAGAGAATCACCTAAGCCCAGGAGTTGGAGGTTGCTGTGAGCTGTGTGATGCCACGGCACACTGCTGCTGAGGACGATAGACTGAGACTCTGTTTCTTTAAAAATAAATAAGTAAGTAAATTAATTAATTAATTAAAAGCACTCTCAGAATGCTGTCTTATGCATGCTTTCCTGGCTCATGATTATACTAATACTAAATATCATAGACAATCTACAGTGGGAGAAAATATTCACAAACTATACATCTGAAAAGTGCTAATGACTGGAACCTTCAAAGAACTCAAACAAATTAACAAGAAAAAAACAAATAAGTCCATTAAAAAGTGGGCAAAAGAAGATAGAGAAATGGCCAATAAACATATACAAATTGTTCAACATCATTAATCGTCAGGGAAATGAACCATAGATGTTGGCATGGATACAGAGAGAAAGGAACACTTATACTTTGTGGGTGTGACTGCAAATTAGTACAATCTCTATGGAAAACAGTATGGAGAGTTCTCAAAGAACTAAAAGTAGAGTTATAATATGACCACTTGAACTAGTAATTCTAGCATTTACTCATAGGCAAAGAAGTCATTTTATCAAAAAGACACCTATGTGTAAATGTTTATTGCCTCACAGTTCACAATTGCATAGATGTGGAATCATCCAAGTGCCATCAGTTAATGAATGGATTAACAACATATGGTATATGTATACCATGGACTTCTAGACAACTATGAAGAAGGATGAACTAAGTCCTTTCACAACATTTTGGGTAGAACAGGAGACCATTATTTTAAGTGAAGTGTCTCAAGAATAGAAAAACAGTCTTACATATACTTGCCATTAAATCGGAACTAACTGATGAGCACATAGGTGAACAAAGGCAAGTGAAACTCAATGGAAATTGAACAGGGGGAAAGGTGGTGGGCCAAAACATACCTAATGGGTGATTGGTGCACTTATAACCCTGACTCAAGCATACCAAAATTGATAGATGTAAGCAAAAACATTTGTATCCCCATATTATTTTCAAACAAAAAATACTAAATTTCCATGTGCTTAGATATTTATGTCAGTTGTTTAATTCTTATCGTAAGCTTTGTAAAATTGACATAATTTGCCATTTTTCATATTAGAACACTAAGTCTTAAATGGATTAAATACAGAAGATTCCAAAAATGCATACACATTTTAAGAAAGGAAAAAATACATTGTAATACTCAATGCATACCAATATTGTTTGTTATATTATGTATTAAATCTTGTATCTCTTGTAATTGAGGAACTCCAATGTGATTTAAGTATTATAATTTTAATACATTTTTTCTTTATTAAAATATGTATATGGTTTTTGCCACCCTCTCTATTTGATACAAGGTCACATCCTAAGTAATAGGTTCATCTCATTCCAAAATCTTACAATTCTGGAAGCTCAGCTCATATGTGGTATATATAGACAGAGGGATATGGTTTCTTGACTTTTAGTAAAATTCTTTAGTCATTATATCATCACTTTAACCATACAATTACTAAGATTTTAAACTATCAAATTGAAGCCTGATTGAATGAATCTTTGTGTGCATACTCTGCTATGTGATAAAAGTTTTGTAAAGGGAACAATTTCTACAGAATATAATCACTGGAACTGAATGTAATAACTTTAGCTGAAATTCCTACACTACAACAAAAAAATGTAGAAAAATATCTGTTAAATTGTTAACCATGGCACCAATCATAGCTTTTCCCCAAGCCTGCTGCAAATGGATTTATCCTTCAGAGGATGGACTATTTCAAACTCTGTGTATGAAAAAGCCAAAATAGGTGAGCTATTAACAATTCATACAGTTGCATAGGGACAGAAACCTATTATTTAATGATCCGGAAGTCTAATTATTGTAAGTAATAAAATACAAAGGTCAGAGCATAATTTAGCCTTACCTTTTTCTTCTAACTAACATAACTTATATTAATATTATGTTTACATTTGGACAATCAAGGTCACCTAATCTACCAATATAACTTGCAAATGCAGCCAACATTTGGTAAACTAGATCAGAAGTCATTATATACAACCACTCTTCACAAACTGCTTCCAATCACAGACTAAAGAAAAATACATGGAAGACCACTTTAAATTAGAGGACCCTGGGAGAGGCCCCATGTGATTGATTACAAGGTTGGCACAGAGATATGCCTCCCAAAGCTTTCCGAGTAACTACAGATGGCACAAAAACATTCACCTGTAAGAACATTCATTTATCTTTAGCCTGGTCTGATCAGCAATTGGTGTAAAAGAAATGGGAAGGGAATTGTTTGAAAAATGCCATTTAATCCCATAACTCTGAGTATTTAGAATAAGCCAGACCTTGAATTCAGTTTCAAAATGAAAGGCACATTTTAGCTACATACCAGAATATAAACATATCTGAGTGAGGAATGCTTGGGCTCTGGCACTGGGCTGCTCAAATCACAGGACATGTGACCATGGAAAAGTCATCTTCACTTTTCATGGCTTATTTTCATCGTTAGGAAAACTAAATGATCTCAGCGTCTCTTCCACATACTAAAAACCTATGACTACAAAATAAATTACTTTGTTGTTTTGGCACATACCAATATTTTTACGATGTCTTTAAAGTGGTTCGACTGAAATATTTCCTTCTCAGGTGGTTATTGTGGAGACCCTGCTTAAGGATAGGTTGCTCAAAAAAAAAAAAAGAGAATATTTTTCCACTTTCTTACAAGTAGATGAAAGTTCAGAACATTCTAATTGGGAAAGCTTGAAATTCCAAAGATCTGCAAATGGAACAGGTGCAAATATAACTGGTGATAATTGATGGCTAATTATGCAAGCAATAACACACCCCAGGGTATGGCTTGTCTGCCAATACATACACGCCTTGGGTGTGAGTTTATTAGCAGGCAAATACACACCCTAGAGATGGTATTGTGCAGAAAAAAAATAGGCTTTTGAAAATACAAAATAGTTTTAAGTGGAATATACAATTCTGAAAACATATTAGCACATTATATAAAACCGTTCGATTGGAACCAAGTAATCAGGCCTAGAAGCAACAATTTAGAAGAAAATTCCCTTGCGTATAACCCTTTTAATTTTTTACTCAGTGCTTTGTCATTCTGACCCCTCCCATGATACCTGCTTTATCTAAGAAGGTTATTTGGAAAAATATCAAAGTGCCTTTGTTTGCTTTAAAAATAGACTGTAATTAACTGGGTTAACATTTTGAGCAAGTTTATAAAGTGTCCCTAGCCAATTTATTTTTCTGATAAAGTATCAATTATATTTACCACTATGTAGTACAAGAAGTCTTTCCTTAAAGTCCCTTTGGTGAATACCATTTACATAAAATTAAAACCATAGATGAGAAAAAAATATCAGTTCCTCCATGGACTACTATGTGCATGGAGTTTGTAGGCTCTCCCCATGTCTGTGTGGGTTTTCTGCAGTGCTCCGGTTTTCTCCCACACCCTAAAGCTGTGCACATTAGATAAATTGACGTGTCTAGATTGTCCTAGTGAGAGCAAGTGTAGTTATGTGAGAGCAAGTCCTGCAACAGAATGGTATTCTGTGTATTGTTGGGTCTTGCCTTGCACTCTGAGCTTCCAAGACAAGCTCTGGGAACCCATGATCCTAAACTGGAATAAGCAGTTTGGAAAATGAATGAATGAATACAGATTATGGTAATATAATAATTGGAAAGCTTACATTAATCATAGAAATATAGAAAAATACTTTAAATGATATTAAAGTGCTCAGCTAGTCTAAATAAATATCCCAAACACTTCTAATATCAAAAATTGAACTAAATGCACTATGCATAAATTTAAGAAAGATTAATAAAGAGAAGAAAGACAATTCTTTATCAAATTTTTGGTGAATCAGTAAATGACTTTGGTCATCGTGGTAATGGACCATTATTTAGAAGTTTCTTGATGCATTTGTGACAAGAAAAATGCCATAGCAACTTAATTCTTGCTTATGGAAAAATTGGCTTCATTATGCATGGTTTCACTTAAAGTCACAGTTTCCAAGAATCTATCGAGGAAGTTAAGTGAGGACTTACTGTTAATGAATTCCTAGTCTCTTTATTCTAAAGATGGAGTGTAGGTCCTAGGAAGTGATATTTAACAATGACAGATAGAAAAACAATGTCCTTCCTTAGCTGAGAAGAAAATTGGAGGAAAATTATAAAAGAAAAAGATTATTATTTTGTTGTTTTGTGTCGTGAAAATGTCACCTGGACATACTTCACAGATGACACAGTTTCCTCAACTATATATTCAACAAAGAACTAGTCAGATACAGACTAATTGGGAAGATTAGAATTTCCTGTATTCAAACTGTAATCAGAACCCTATCACTTCTGGTCATAGAGGATGCTATCTTAATCAAAGTCGCTGTCATCTCTAACCTGTATTACTGCTATAGATAGCCGTAAAACCACTTCCAAACCTGCCCCCCTTTAGTCTATTCTCTACACATCAGCCAAAGTAATATTTTTAAAACATTCATCAGATCATGACACTACTCTATTCAAGGTATTATAAGGGTTCCCATCTCACTCAAGTGAACACTCAATTCTTGTATTGAATATAAGCCACACATCTGACTTCCAATGATCTCTCTGACCTCCTAAGTACCCTGCTCTTTTCCTCTCATTCTCCTTCATAAACATTGGCTTCTTTACTGTTCTTTGAAGATACTAGTCACATAGTCACCTCAGGGACTTTGATATGGCTATTCCCTCTAAAAGAACTCTCTTACCTCAGATATCTACATGGCTTGCTCTTCTACCTCTAATCAGGACTTTGCTAAATGTCACACTCTCAGTGTCAGTAAAATGTTCCCTGGCCATCCCATCATTCATCCAACATAAAATTGTCATCAAGTCTACATTCTCATTTCATTTTTCTGTATGATTTTTACCCATAGTACTTAGGAACCACTAGCATACTCTGTAATTCAGTTTACGTGTGTTTTTAATTGTGTTTTCCCCCCACCATAATGTGAGTTTTAAGATAGCATAAATGTTTGTCTCTTTACTTCATTCATATAAATTCAATGTAAATGAACAAATACAGTTTAATAGTGTTTAGTTATTAAATACTTATTGAATTAATGGATGAATTAAGAATATTATAGCCAAGATCCTAGTAGTATTGGCAATTAAATGCTAAGACTTAGACTGAAATTTTTTGTCAGAATCACTAGGTCCACAAGAATGTATAGATTTGTTCCCAGATAAATTGGATATGAACATAGAGATGAAGCTAATTTACCTCCTATACAGTTAGTCTTGGGTTTTAGTTTTTCTAAGATTATGCAACTGATCTCAATAGACACTTCACAGAGAATAAAAAATATAACCTTGCATGTTAAGAAAGATGATTGCAGCTTGAACCAAGTTAGACAACTTCTTTCTATTTTCATAAAAAGTTACATCAATGTGGGGGAACAAAATGGTGGACTAGAGACAGCTTCTTTGCAACCATGCACTGTGAGTATAGGAGAAAATACTCCAGTTACCTCTGATTTGTGGGATCTTCCAAGAAACATCCCTTTGGGGGCACAGGGAGGCAGCATAAGACTTCAAGACCCCAAGAGGAGAAGAGAAGTAGTGGAACAATTGCACAAGGGCAAGTACTTGCAGCAGTGGTGGCAGCAACAGGTTACAGACAGAGAAGGCCTGCCTTGTGGGTTTTTTGTTTGTTTGTTTGTTTGTTTTTTCTTTTTTGGATCTGGACACTTGGTTGAGTTGCGTTAGGAGAGTTTTGGCAAGCAAGTGAGTGATTTTGTACAGTGCCCGGGGGCTGGAATTGAGCCACTGGGTGAAGTGGAGCTTTCTTTTTTAGCTGCAAACCAGGCACAGTCATTGTGGGAAAACTATGTTGGAGGATCTGACCTCAGGGTCCTCACCTGATAAGCTTGGAAAACACTCCTGAGGATAGATGAGCAACACAAGCTTTCCTGGGAAAGCCACTGCATGGCCAATGGACACAGTTGGGAAAGGCCAAGTTGTGTTTATTAAGTGGGCTGAGGAGGGCTTCATGTTCCCAACCCTGTGAGGATTGAGGATAAAGAAGTCAGGAAGACAGGGCCAGGTCTCCTCAGCAAGACAGAGGCTTCTAGTCTCCCTCTTATATAGTAGTATCAGTGTTGTGATTAGTCTTTCAAACCCTAGAAGATCACCTATTGCCTAGGTAATATACAGCAAGATATATACATATGTATATTTTTTATTAAAATTGTTTTCAACCTTTTCCCCCTAGATTTCTTTTTCTTTTTTTTCTCATGTAATTATAATTTTTTGTTGTTTCCTTCTTTGATAATAAGGGTCAATTTTTACTAGTTTTTCTGCCACTGTCATTCTTTTCTTCCCAAAATTTTAAGCTTTTTTGTTTATTTTCTTTTGATTTACAGTATTTTTGATTTTCTTCTTTATTAGTTGGAGGTAGGGTCATGTGTCCTGTCATGCTGGCAAAGCACTCCTGACCTCAATGAACTTACCCAACTCAGCTCGCCAGAGGTTAGATTTTTGTGGGTGTGGGTCAAAGTGCCCTATTGTATACCACTATTACTCTTGTCTGTCTCTTTCTGTTCATCTTTCCTTTTTGTCAATGTTACCTTTTACTCCCCCCTTTCCTTTCTCTTTTCTCTTTCCTTATCTTTTCTCCCTTCTTGCTCTTCACTCTTTTCTTCCTTTTGGTCCTATACTGAAAGGACACTTCAACATCTTAGGTCAGAGGCATGGTAACTTAAAGAAGAGGAGGAAGTGAAAAAAAAAAAGCAGGGTGAAGAAAAAAAAAACACTAATGAGAAAGAAATAGGAAAAATATCATGACAACATGAAAAATCAGAAGGGAGCAAACCCTCCCCCATGTGATTATGATGTAGGTAGCTACTGGAGAGGATTCCACCTATAAAGGAATGTTAGAAATGGTAGAAAGAAAATTTAAAATATAAATGGTAAAAACAATGAAGGAAATTGCTGAGAAACTGGAAAATAATCAAAAGGAAATACAAAAACAAAATCAAATAAGAGATGAATGATATGAAGAAAATAGAAAGGAATTGAAGCAGTCAGCCAGTGAATTTAAAGATGCAGTAGAAAGTATCAATAACAGATTAGACCATCGACTGAAAAGAATCTAAGAGCTAAAGGAAAAAGTTGTTGAGTTAACACAGACAATTAAACAGACAGAGGGAACAGAATGCTCACTGAGAAAATTATGGGACTTCAGGAAGAATTGAAACATAAGAAATATAAGTATCCCAGAAGGGGAAGAAGAATCAATCAGAGGAATGGAAGATCTACTAGAGGATATCATAAATGAAAATTTCCCAAGTATCACCAAGGATTCTGACACACTCTTATCAGAGTGATCTCTAACCTGAGGTTGTCTCATCTCAAAAAGAGCTTCTCCAAGAGACATTGTCATGAATCTGTCCAAAGTCAAGATGAAAGAGAAAATTCTGCAAGTAACCAGGAGCAAGTGCCAATGGACCTACGAGGGAAAATCCATCAAGGTGACCATGGACTTCTCAAATGAAACTTTTCCAGCCAGAAGACAATGGTCGTATGCCTTTAATGTACTTACGCATAAAAATTTTTAGCCCAGATTTCTATATCCTGCTAAGGTAAGCTTTAAAATTGATGAAGAAATTAAATCTTTTACTGATATGCAAACACTAAGGTAATTTGCCACATCAAGACCAGCTCTACAAGAAATGCTTAGATGTATTCTCCACACTGACCATACAATGGGCCACCAACAAACTTAAAAACACCTGGAAACTAAAAGACAAAATGTAGATTTCACAGGGATGCAAAAGATAACACTAAGCAATGGACTTTCACAAAATAAGATGAATAGAACTCCACCACATTAATCAATTCTCTCAATAAATGATAATGTCTTGAATTCTCCACTGAAGAAGCATAGGCTTGCTGATTGGATAAAAAAGTGAAAGCTATCCATCTTCTGTCTGCGGGAAACACACCTACCCTTGAAGGACAAAGAAAGACTCAGGGTTAAGGGATGGAAAATAATATTTCAGGCAAATAGAAATCAGAAAGAAGGAGGGGTTCCAATCTTATTTTTAGATACAAGTGGATTTAAATCAACTAAAGTAAAAAAAGACAAATATGGACACTTCATATTGGTCAAGGGAACAATACAACAAGAAGGAAGGAACCTTACCAAATACATTCTATGAAGCAAACATCACATTGATTCCAAAACCAGGAAAGGACCCAACTAAAAAGGAGAACAGACTAATTTCACTAATGAACATGGATGCAAAAATACTCAACAAAATCTTAGCTGATAGATTGAAGTGACACATTAATAAAATTATACATCACAATCAAGTAGGGTTCATACAAGGATTGCAAGGTTGGTTAAACATATGCAAATCCATAAATGCAATACCGCATATCAATAGAAGCAAAGACAAAGACCATATGATCTCTTCAGTAGATGCAGAGAAAGCATTTGACAAAATTCAGCATTCTTTTCTAATGATAACACTTAAGAAAATAGGCATAGGTGGTACATTTCTTAAGCTGATTAAAGCCATATAGGGAAAACCCACAGCTAACATCGTACTGAATGGAGTAAAATTGAAAGCTTTTCCACTTAGAACTGAAACCTGAAAAGGATGTCCACTGTTGACACTATTACTCAACATTGTGCTGGAAGGTCTAGCCAATACAATCAAGGTAAAAGAAGGATATAATGGGCATGCAAATTGGGGCAGAAGAGATCAAACTCTTGCTTTTAATGTTGATATGATCTTATACTTAGAAAACCCCGGAGACTCAAGCACAAATTTCCTGGAAATGATCAGTAATAAATAAAGTAAGGTCTCATGGTATGAAATCAATGTCCACAAATCAGTAGCCTTTGTATATACCAATAACAGCCAAGTTGAGAGCCAAATCAAGGACACAATTCCCTTCACAGTCTCTTCAAAGAAAATGATATTCTTAGGAATATATCTAAGAAAAGAGGTGAAGAATCGTTACAAAGAGAAGTATGAAACCCTAGGAAAAGAAATAGCAGAAGACATTAACAAATGGAAGAATATGCCATGCTTTTGGGTGGGAAGTGTCAACATGGTCAAAATGTGTATTCTACCCAAAGCAATCTACACATTCAATGAAATCTCCATTAAAATGCCAACATCATATTTTGAAGAACTGTAAATAATAGTACTTCGTTTTGTATGGAAAGAGAAAAAAAAAGCATATAGCTAAGGCTATTCTTAGTAATAAAAACAAAGCCAGACACATCACTCTACCAGACTTCAGGCTGTATTACAAGTCCACAATTATCGAAACAGCATGGTATTGGCACAAAACAGAGACATAAACATATGGAACAGGATATAAAACCAAGAGATTAAACCAGTATCAACTTGCCA
>CAUYRH010033301.1:0-58911 GCA_963574655.1 Perodicticus potto | reverse complement strand
TGGCTGGCAGGGTCCCCACAGCCTGGTAAATGCTCAGGGAGCGACCCGCAACCACTCTCCTCCTTTAACAACATTGTTCCACCTGCCAAGAGTCACGTAGCTCATGTAGACTTTCTTTGATATCAGCAAGCACAGTTTTTCCTCTTTAAGGATGATCTCTACCCCACATGTTAAGATTTATGCAACCCTGTTAAGATACTGTATAAATAAAGCTGCTTCCACGGTTCAGGTGCTGGCTGCAGGAGTCAGCTGCACCAGCCCTCCTGACCCATCCTCTCTCTCATCTCATGTGTGTTCCTTTTCTTCATTTCTCACCTTTCTACTCAGGTCAACTCTCCGTCCTCACCCCAGGTCTCCAGGGTTTTCTCTCTCATGCCAGGACATGACAGAAATCAGTCTGAGCAAGAGCAAGAATAGAAAAATTAGCCTGGCATGATGGAGGACACCTACAGTCCCAGCTGCTCTGGAGGCTGAGGCAGGAGGCTGGCTTGCGCCCAGGAATTAGAGGTTGCTATGAGCTAGGATGTTGGCTCCACATTCTAGCCTAGTGACAGAGGAAGACTCTGTCTTGAAAATAATAATCAATTAAATTTTTTAAAAATAGGGACAATACCATTTACCTTACAAGCTGGTTGCATAGATTAAATATGAAAATTGTATGGCCCATAGGGCACACCCTCTAAATGGCAAATATTTACACATGACTGACACATCCAGCTGCCACCCTTGCATCCACCACAGTTCATGCTGAGGCCGTCCAGGGTCCCCAGCCAATGACTAAGTTTGATAGGGCTGCTGGAGCTGGCCCCTTGCTATCTAAACTGGACCCAGCAAGTGGGCAGCTTCATACTGGACTTTCTCAGAAATACACTCAAATGTGATCCACCTCCTGCTTCATCAATCCTTCCCTCTCTTCTTTCCCAAGTCCCAAACCCGCGGCACTGCCCAAAGACCCTTGCGACTCATGTTTTCCCTCCTTTACCTCTTGCTGGCATTCACACGTAATCTCAGGCTGACATCTGCTTCTCAGAGGGCCTGACTGGCGCCATGACAGTGTACGTGCAGTTCTCAACCCGCCAGGCAGTGCTCTTGCTGTAAAGACACGCCAGGCCCCCACATAGTAGCCTTTCCTAACTGTCCATGGCACTCAATCTTGGCTGAAGCCAAACACAATCTCTCACTTCTCCTTACGACACACATTAATCATAGGTTGACCTGAATTTGGTATATTTACCTGTAGATCTGCCATCAACTCCCAATTTCTGCTGGAAATTGATGAAGCACTTGGTCCAGAATAACTAAGAAAAACATCTCTGCCTTGGCTCTGTCCAGATTCCTTTCAGCTTTTCTCATTACATAGCTGTGTCTTCCATTAACCCCTCCTTTGCCCAGGCCTAGTATAAACCCAAAACTAGCCTTTCCTACTTCAGTACAGGACAATTATTGAAGCTGACAGAGTTTAATTTGTTAAATGGCATCTGGGTGGTAGTGCTGGTGCAAGTTCTCTTAACACCGATTGAAAATACATGTGAAATTAAAGAAAAAAATCAAAAATATTTATCATAGAAAATCTAAGAATATCAGTCAATTTAATGCTTCTATGAAAATAACTTGTACAAGTTGTATGACTTATAGAGTAAAATGCAGAATCCGAACCAGTGGGAAAGTGCAGACTTTGATACCAACCCAGAGCATTTCAAACCCCCTTGACAGGGGTAGGGAGACATTCTTCCTTCCTGCGCCATCTGCCTGACCATGACTCAGATCCCAGGGTAGACTCAGCTGGGAGCAGTCCCATGAGCAGTGCTGTTGAGGTGGCCAGTACACTTGCTTCCCACCCTTCATTCAGATCTCCCTTTGTACATTCACACAGATAACACAGTTCAGAAATCAACGTGTGTCATGGTATGGATATGATAGGGGCCAAGAACTCCCAACAAATGAAGTTCAAGTTCAGGAATAGAAAAATTAGGAGTTCCCAGGACTTGCAGCTTTTCACCCACTGCCTTGCTTCAAATTGTCACAAATCTGATACTTCCTCAAACAGAATAACTGCATAAGTTAAATGCCTATTAAACAATATTCACTGGGTAGCACCTGTGGCTCAGTGAGTAGGGTGCTGGTCCCATATACCGAGGGTGGTGAGTTCAAACCCAGCCCTGGCCAAACTGCAACAACAACAACAACAAAACAATATTCATGGTACTAGAAGTGAGCACAACAGTCTACTTTCCTGGCATAGATTTCTGTACAGTATTTTACAACATCCAATTGGACCAAGCGGTGGGGGGGGGAGGGCGGGGGAGTGGAGCTGTTACACTTTCTCCATCTGTAAGTACTGGGCCTGAAACAGTCTCTTTTGATTTCCACATAAGGAAACAAAAAAATCCATAAGAACTTCAGGAGAAAAATAATGCTTCAGATCAATAGAACATTCCCCTGAAGACACAAAAGAAATACATAAGTCTGGAAATGACTCAGTAGAGAAACCAAAGTAAAACTGAGAAAACTACATCAAAATGCTATATGCCTGTGCACAGTGTGGACAGTCTGTGCCCTTCACGAGGAAAATGTTCCTATGTTTAGACAATAAAGGACCCAATAAATACGGAAAATGCAATATCAAGATTAAATGTGATACAAAAGTAGAGATCAAGTTTATACGCAGAAAATGAAATCAGTGTCACAGAGGACAAACTGGAGAGGCTATTCTGATACATACGGGTAGGTGACCGGAGAGAAAAATCAAAACAGAGAAGATAGGGTGGCGCCTGTGGCTCAAAGGAGTAAGGCACCGGCCCCATATGCCGGAGGTAGCGGGTTCAAACCCAGCCCCGGCCAAAAACTGCAAAAAAAAATAAAATAAAATTCACAACAACAACAAAAAAAAAAGCAGAGAAGAAGAGAAGATAAAACTTGCAGAGGACAGAAAATAGAGAAATGAGATCAAAAGAGACAAAAGAAGTAATCAAAAGAAATTTCTTAAAAATATGTAAATTATTAAGAGGATATCCCCAGATACATTCTAGAAAAAAAAAAAAGAGATGATAAATTATGAAGGCCAATGTGCGGGAAAATACCATCATGGCCTCAGAATTCTTATCTGAAAAATGTTGCTCGATAATGTTTTTAAATCTATAGTATTACAGTGGAGACAGTCATAATTTGAAAGCCATGTATAAGCATAATTAATATTTATGTGTGACGGTATGGAAAAGACTTTAAGAAGAATTGCTATGCATCATTAAGAAAAAGATAAATAGGCATGATGCCCATAGCTCAAGTGGTTAGGGCAGGAGCCACATATACTGAGGCTGGCAGGTTCGAGCCCAGCCCAGGCCTGCCAAACAACAACTACAACAAAAAAATAGCCGGGTGTTATGGTGAGTGCCTGTAGTCCCAGCTACTTGTGAGGCTGAGGCAAGAGAATCACATAAGCCCAAGAGTTTGAAGTTGCTATGAGCTGTGATGTCATAGCACTCTACTGAGGGTGACATAGTGAGACTCTGTCTCAAAAAAAATTAAATAAAAAGAAAATAATAAAAAAAAAAGAAAAATGAGCAGGAAATAGGAAAAAATAGTTGAAATAGCCTATAAACATATAAGAAATACTCAACCACACTAGTCAATTATAATATCAATTACAATTAAAGAATATTCACACTTGTTTAATAAAATTTTTAAAGTCTGAGAATATCAAGTATTCTATTAATAAAATGAAACAGGAATCTCATGCACTGCTGGTAGGAAGTGGAATTGTTGTTCCACTCTGAAAAACAACATATCAATATGTAGGACAGTGAAAAGAAATGTTCTTCCTGTCATCCAAAACTTCCACTGCCTGATACGTACTCTCTTATAGAAACTCACACGTAGGCCCTCACGTGCATGAGAATGTTAATTTGAGTATTGTTGTTATTGGTGATTTTTGAAAAGAATGAGAAAATGGATGAATAATCTGTAGTATCTTCAACCAGAAATATTCTACACAATGTAAGTGAATATAGGCCAGGCACAGTGGCTCACGCGTGACTCCTAACACTCTGGGAAGCCGAGGGGGGAGGATCACGTGAGTTCAGGAGTTCAAGACCAGCCTGAGAAAGAGGGAGACCCCATCTCTACTAAAATAGTAAAAATAAGCTGAGCATTGTGGCAGGCACCTGTAGTCCTAGCTACTCAGAAGACTGAGGCAAGAGGAACTCTTGAGCCCAGGAATTTGAGCTTGTGGTGAGCTATGACATCACAGCACTCTACCCTGGGCAGCAGGGTGAGACTCTCAAAAAAAAAGTGAATATAAGATAAAAATAAACCCCCCAAATAAAATAAAATCATAAATAAAATTGGATAAAAGGAGCAAGATGTAGAATAATACTAGAATATAAAAACTTTCATGTAAGGTTTAAAATACATAAAATGATACCATGTTCTATATGATTATGAATACTTAGATATGTATTAAAATATAAAAACTTGTATGGCAATGACATATGCCAGCTTCAGGGCAGTGACTGTCTAAGAGGGAAAAAGACAGATGAAGCCATAAAAAATGAGCTAATAGGACTTCCCCTCTGGAATAATGTATATATGTGTGTGAGTGCGTATGTATGTGTGTGTTTAGAGCAAACATAGCAAAATGTTAAATTTTGTTAAGCCATGACGGAGGCCACATGCATATTTCCTAGATTATCCTCATGATTCTCTATGTTTGAAGTATTTTTTTAATTTATAAAGCTTTAAATAACAGATAAGACTGCAAGACAAAATTCAACTTCATGCTGTTGATGATCTAAAGCAAACCGGCACTGCAGGATAAAAATCAAATAAACAGACTCATCAGGCAAATAAAAATGCAGCAATTTTCTTTTCAGACAAAGGAATTCAAAGCAAAAAAGAGGACTGAATGGGAAGAGCGTAGTTTTATGTCAACACAGGGTACACAATCAAGATACACTGAAAAACTTTAACACTCGGCCCTATGAGGAATACAAGCAGAATAAAATGAAAATGTAATAGCAAACATTTGTCGGTTAGGTTGTTACTATACATCAGTCTGCGCCGAGGATGTCATGCGGGTTATCTCATTTAATATGCACAACAGCTGAACAAAGCCATATACTATTATCACTTGGAGTTTTTCCAGATAGGAAAACTAAGACTAGGCTAGCCACAGAGGCAGAAATTGCAGTCCTAGGATGTTGGTCTGCCGTCATCCAAGTATTTTACTGTTGAAATCTTCACCATGACGGAGACGACAGTAGAAGGAGGGGCCTTTGGGAGATAATTAACATCATGAGGATGGAGCCTTCAGGAATGGGATTAGCGCCCTTCCAAGGGAGGCCCAGCCCCTTCCACTGTGTGAGGACCCTGGGAGAAGGCATCTATTAAGCAGGAAACAGAATTTGCCAAGGCCTCGATCTTGGACTTTTCAACCAGCAGAACTTTAAGAAATAAATGTTTGTTATTTACAAGTGCCCAACTTACAGTATTCTGTTACAGTAGCCCAGACTAAGACCAGGCCCATCTCAGGTCTCACTCAGATATTCGTCGCAATTAAGCTTTCAGCATTTCTCAATTATAGTAGGAGATTGATGTTTCTCTGTCATATTTTAATTGATAAAGTAGAAAACAAACACACAGACAACTTCAAAAACATGGGTTTAAATTAAAAAGTATAAATAAATTAGTACAAAGATATTCCATTGTGCATCTCACAGAGAATTTACCTTTTTAAGAATTAGTGGAATGTATGCAAAAGCTAATCCTGAACCAATGTACAAGGAAAATAACAGAAAAGGTTAAAAAAAAATAAAAATTGTAACTCACTTTATCTCATGGTAATAAATTAGTAGTAACAGTAAGTCCACATATTTAAAATTTTTTAAACATTCTACTAAACTATTAGGTCAAGGTGTACATCAAAACTGCAATTTTATGTTTTGTTCTTTTTTTTTTTTTTTTTTTTGAGCTAGAGTCTCACTTTGTTGCCCTGGGTAGAGTGCCGTGGCATCACAGCTCACAGCAACCTCAAACTCTTGGCTCAAGCGATTCTCTTGCCTCAGCCTCCCGAGTAGCTGGGACTACAGGCACTCGCCACAACACTCGGCTATTTTTAGAGATGGGGGCCTGGCTCTGCCTCAGGCTGGTCTCCACCTCCTGAGCTCAAGCAATCCACCCACCTCAGCCTCCCAGAGCTCTGGGATTACTGGCATACCACACCCCACCAAAAAAACAGCCATTTTCAGATAAAAATTATCCTAATAGGTAATTGATACAATAGCTAACTTGTTAAAAATATGCCCACA
Organism: Perodicticus potto; assembly: GCA_963574655.1. Lineage (NCBI taxonomy): Eukaryota > Metazoa > Chordata > Mammalia > Primates > Lorisidae > Perodicticus > Perodicticus potto. The sequence continues at coordinate 52,609 of CAUYRH010033301.1, read as the reverse complement.
ATAACTATAAAAATCTGTTTGAAATTAGTAAGCATAAGCTTAAGAAGATAGGTCAGTCTAACATGTAAGTATCTGTAAAATCTTATTATAAGAAAATATACAAGAGAAGATCAGAATAAATGAAGAGATAGTCCTGTGTCCTTTCATAGAAAGTTTCTAAGGCAGTTTGGAAGATCTGTAGCACACTAGCCACTATCATATTATTACTGAGAGTACTAGTAATACATTATGACTAGTTATGGTATTTATATTTTGGAGTTTTGAGGTAATTGTTTTATTTCTCTGTAATTATCTGATTTTTCCAAATTTTACATAATTAGCACATATCAGTTCTATAATCAAGGTGAATTCATAAATATAATGATTTTCTTTAAAAACGAATTTCTTCATCAACTGTGTTTTATCACTCTGTGTGACAGATCTGTCATTCTGGAATTGAGTTTGACTCACTCTTTGTGAATTACCTACCACTGCGTGCAATCACCCGGAAAGGGCTTTAACCTTGCCTGCTGGGTCTGCCGTGGAGCCACCGTGGAGGTGGTGGTTTGTACAGACTTTCCAGTTTGAGTCAGGAGAATTCCCATGTTCAACAAACCTTAAAACTCCTTCTATGTTAACAACAAATCATGTCCAAAACTCACTGGCTTAAAATGATCACATATTTGCTTGCATTCTCCAGATCATGTTGTGCGCTGGATTCTGTTAGGTTGGCTCAACTCTTCTCTACACGGGTTTACTAAAACATTTGGGGTCAGGTGGCTAGTTGGCTGGGTCTGGCTTGTTCTGCAAGTCCTCACTCCCCTGTGTGGCTTTGGGTAAGGATTTTTGCTTGGCACCTCAGTTCTCTTCTGGGCCAGCTGGTTAATTGGGCTTCCTCAGTGGTAGATTTCTGCCAAGACGGTGAAAACAGAGCTGCAAGTCCTCTTGAAGCCTAGCTTCAGAAGTCACACAATAACACCCCACCACATTCTGCCGGCCAAAGTCAGTCCGGAGGCCAGCCCAGCTCCCTTAGTGGAGGAGACAGCCTCCGCCTCTTGATGGGGGGGAGCAAAGTCACATCACAGAGCTGCTGAGGGAGTGCCACCTGAGAGTCCTCCTGAGAGTATCCCAATACTCATCCCTAAGAATGGAAGAAAAATTAAAGAAAGATGGGGACTTTACCGCTTTCATGTTTACATGGATGGAGCTGGAAATATTCTTCTTAGCCAAGTATCTCAAGAATGGAAGAAAATGTATCCAGTGTACTATGAAACCAATTTATAACTTTCATATGAAAGCTATAACTCAACTATAGCCCAAGAATATGGGGAAAGGGGAGAGGGAGGAGGGGGGAAGATGGGTGGAGGGAGGGTAAGTGGTGGGACCACACCTACGGTGCATCTTACAAGGGTACATGTGAAATTTACTAAATGTAGAACATAAACGTCTTAACACAATAACTAAGAAAATGCCGTGAAAGCTATGTTGACCAGTTTGATGAAAATATTTCTAATTATATATAAAACCATCACAGTGTACTCCATTATTGCATTAATGTACATAGCTATGATTTAATTTAAAAAATGGAAGAAAAAGTATCCAATGTACTCAGTACTATTATGAAACCAATATATAATCACCCCACTTCCATATGAAAGATAAAATACAACTATATCCCAGAATGAAGGGGGGGAGAGGAGGGGAGGGGAGGGGAGGTTGGGTGGAGGGAGGGTAATCGGTGGGAACTCACCTATGGTGCATATCACAAGGGCACATGTCAAATCTATTAAGAATAGAGTATAAATGCCTCGACACGGCAGTTAAGTAAGTGAGGTGAAGGCTATGTTAACCAGTTTGATGTAAGCATTCCAAATTGTATGTAAAATCAGCACACTGTACTCCATAAATGCATTAATATGCACAGTTATGATTTAATAAAAAAAAATGTTAACAAAAAAAAGTTTTTAAGTGCCTACTGAGTGCTAAATGCTGTTCTAGCCACTGCCAAACAGCAGTGAACAAGACACAGGGTTTGTCCTTGTGGGAGTCACAGCTGGCAGGAAAGATGATAAAATGATAAATTCTTCAAAGAAGTGCCAGGCTGACCGGGACAGCCTGTGAGCTGAGCTAACCCGGGGGGGCAGCAGGATGGGGCTGGACTGGGAGCACAGCGGGAGGCCATGTTACTCATCACCTCCTGACCCGCTCGGCTCCGTGACTTTGCCCCCCCACTGCCGTGGGATTATGAGCTTACAGAATGAAAAGAGAAGGAAACTTGAGGAAAAATATTCCTTTCAAAGAAAGCCCAGGACAGTCCTGGGGGTGGGCGGGGAAGGACAATTAGCTGTTGTGAAATAGTAATACTTGTTTTGTGCCAAAATCTTTTCTTAATGGAGGAATTTATAATTAATTAAGAAAGCTGGGTTTTTCAAGAGCACAGCTCTGCCTTTTCATCTGCAGGACTCCAGGCAATGAGCTTACAGATGCCTGAAGCGGATTTTAACTAAAGCGTTTCCCCCCAACAAAGGCATTTTCTGTGGCACATAATGAAACCACAGCTGTGCCTTGTTGTGCCAGAAGATCCGACCCGATAAGCTGAGACGCAGGGGCTGGGAAACCTGGAGCACTGGAGGTGGCTGTCGTGCGAATCCATAGGAAGCACCCTGAGAAGATTCAGGCTTTCTGATGGCTGTTCAAAGAGGTGAAGAATCCTGTGGGGAAAGGCGTGGAACAGAAGAACACTTCGGGGAATTGTCCCCAGCCCTGGGAACACGTTCCACCAAAGTGTCATTGTCTCCCCAGCAGGAAGTGTCAATGTGCTTCCCGTGTTGAGTTCAAAGTGTCCTGTGATAGGCGTGCGAGGGAGACAGTCCGGAGGATGAGGAGTGTGCTGTCAAAGACAACAGCACGTGGCAGCCAGCTCTCTCCACGAGAGGCGGGCTTCGAGTTCCAGCTCCAGGCCACTAGCTAAGGAGCGGGAAACCAACGAGGCAACAGGTGTCTGCACATCGCTGCTGTGTGCTGCACGCGCTGTCGGGCTCCGGGCACATGACGTGACTAAGACAGACACCGTCTCTGCCCTTGCCGAGATTATAGTCTGCTGGCAAGACTAAATAGTGACCAGGTAGCTCCGACACGGTGGAGACAGACCAGGATTAGGGAAATATGGAAAACTCTAGAAACAGTGACTCGGTCTGGAAGGCTCCCTAGAGATGCTGCATCTGAGCTGGGGCCTGAAGGATGCCGGAGTTAACCCAGAAGGAGAGGACTTCTGTTTAAAGATGGCCAAATCTGCTAAAACGAAAGCGAGAGAATTTGAAAAATAAAAGATAGAAGCCAAGAAGAGAGTGGGACAAAAGACACCAGCCAGAAACTTGAGAGTTCGGAAAGCAGTTGGACACTTGGAAAATGCCTCAGCTGAATTGAGAAAAAGGTAAACGGGCAGGGGAAACGCAGAAAGCAGCACTCACTGCTTGTGCTGCCGAACCCCCGAAGAAGGAATTTCTTCCTCTCCTCCACTCGCCAGCCTGCACCTGCCCCCCCATCCCGGCAAGGTATTTAAGGTTCCTCCATAGGAGGGGTGCAACACAATGAAAAGGCACAGGGGAGGGGGGAGATCACCGCAGTCAGCTTCCAAAACAGTGTGTCAGGCTGCCAGGTCAGTCCAGAGACTGCCCAGAGCCCGCAGAGGGGAGAAAAGCCAAGGCTGCAACACTCACCGTGGAGGCAGTGGGACAACCCTCTGTCCATCACCAGGCGGTAACACGCAGCTTCTTTGTGATTTCTCTCCTCCTCAGCCTTTGGTCTGTGGTCACTCGATTCTTCCTTACATGGAAAAAAATGCACAAAGAGCTGAGGAAAGGTGACATATGAAATTTAGAGATAACAAGTAAAACAAATGCTTTTTTAAAAAAGTCAAAACTGCAGATTGATATGAGGGTACACATGTTTAGGTTACATTGTTCTCTTTCTAAGGTAAAGCTCCAGTTGTAGTTGAGTCCTTCACCGGGGGGGCTGCTGAGAACCCCCACATCGTGCAGCTGGGGTGACTCTTTGTGCTCATGTTATAATAGATGCAACACGTTAAAATACTGCACCACATGCCGTCATATAGAATTATAAATAAAAAACATAAAAAAAGAAAAAAAAAGTCAAAACTAAACTTGTAGTCACCTGCTCAAGAATACGTTGTCCCCCTGTCAGTGTGATCTGAATGTGCGGGTCCCTTACCCACCCACGCGTGTACGCTGCTCAGAGGTGCTCTGGGTCAGGCGCTGGGGCTGCGAAGATGAACTCAACCTTGTCTGATCCCAGACCCTCCCCACCAAGAGGAGGCGGCGTTGGGGAAGTAGAGTGCTGAGTAGGTGACCACATATCTGAAAGGGGCTTCTTTCACCGGTTTTAACTTCTTCACATGAAAAAGTCAGGAGTAAGGAGTCACACTCTTAAGATTGCTTCTATATAACCATAAAATGCCTGGTTTTAGTAAAACCAATGTCTTTAAATCATTGAGTCAAATGAATTTTACGTATGCACAGCCTTGGTGAGCATAAGTCAAGATGTTCTGCTTTCTGGTTTTATTGTTTTCTAATCAATTCAACAAATGGACATAGGACATTTGCTGGATGTGGGAAATGAGTTACGGTGGTAAACATACCTCCTTCCCTCCTACGGAGCTTCCAGTCTCGTGGGAAGATGTTCTACTACACGGCTATGTACCGTTTTCACAACAACCTTCAAATCAGTGAGCCAATGGTCTTTATGTTTCTTCTGAAGACAGTTATATAATCTGAGTGAAGAAAACGAAAGGACGTTTTGCATGAAATTGAGCATAGGAAAGCAAGTTGAAATTCCTTCATCCACTAGGGTGAAAATATTGTGAGAACAAGACAAACCCAATACACATAAATATTTTAAATAGCAAAGAAGAAATTTTTGCCCAGTTGAAAAATAATGAAAACTTTCGAAAACGTGATGTCGAAGTAAGCCCTTGTAAGGATTAAGCTAAAATAAATAAAGCCTGAGTTAAAAATGTCCAGCGTATTCAGTTTATGCCTTCAGCAAACAGTTTACAACATTCTTAAAATACTGAGAACTGAAGAAAGACCACCAAAGTTATGTAAAGAAGGCCAAGACATTTTTATAAGCCACAGAACTTTTGAATATACTCAGCTTTGTCATCTCACTAAAAAGTGCCAGGCAGGGCATGAGAGGAGTTATAGAAACCTTTTTAAAGCTTCTAGAACATACTGTCATTATGATTAATATGCTTCAGGCTTTTACGAAGGAAAAAAAATCACATTAGACAAACCTGGAAGATGTTTTCTGATAGAATGCCAGAATTAATGAATGGGACACAGTAGGTGTTGATTTTATGTCATTATAAGTTAAGCCCGTTATTTTGCAGTCAAGGAATGAAAAATAAATATCAAACCAGCCTGACCTGCTCTCCTGATTTAATAGCTTAATTTCCAGAAATGCCAGTGAAAAATAGCACAAATGTTTGCCTAGGCCAATTCTTCTTTATTATAGTTCATCCATTTCCCCTTTTCCACAAGGAATGCAGAGCCTAACAGACCTTAATTAAGTTTATATTTTATGGCACAAACCACATTGCCTTACAAGAGAAAGCTTGTTAGAGGCAGAAGAGGAGGATGTGTTCCAGAACCCAATCCATGAAAAGAATCCCACGAGTGCCGGGTATTCTACTTGCCCTTATGCACAGCAGCCAGTGCAGCAACCAAGACTCCATTTTTCATACATGGTCCGGGAACGGATATTCTACGCTGAGCCAAGGCAGTGATGGAAATAACCCAGCATCCATCAAGAAAGGAAAAGTGTCCCTGGGAGGTCCCTCTTTAGCCCTGATGACCCTTTTCTTTCATCACATAGGTTTGTAGTTTCTGCATTTGCTCTTAACACCAAGAAACAATGGCAGGATTCTCCCTGCCCCTGCCCCACACGCTGCAGGCACCAGGCCTCGTGAAATTCCCTTGAGGAAAACAGTGCTTAAACGTGTAATGGTTTATTCGGTCAGAGGAGTTGATGTGTCAGAGCCTCAGGAACCAAGTTGCTGTAACAACTTGCTTGCTAATGTTTTCTAAGAAGATTGGCTTGACCCCATGAAAGTGACCGATTGCCTGTCAGAGCTAAGTGAAATATAAATGTTTAAAAGAGGACCCAGATGAGGTCTACAGTTCAAATGGAAATAAAAGCAGGTAGCTTTGTTTTAACTGCGCTGAGAAGGCAAAACCAGAAGCGTGAATGTCTCTGTTAGGAAAGAGTCGGCTGCAGAACTTAAAAGCAAAATAAGAGTTGCTTAAGCAAATTCGAAGTTTATGACATTCTCCCTGTAGTCCCAGCTACTCGGGAGGGTGAGGCAAGGGGATCTCTCGAGCCCGAGAGTTTGAGGTTGCTGTGAGCTCTGACTCCACGGCTCTCTACCCAGGGTGACAGTGAAGGCTTTATATAGATCCTTCACAGTGACACCGGCTCATCTCTCTGCTCCAGCACTTCGTAGACGGCTTCAGTTTGCAAGGTCACCTCCTGGTCCGAGCTGGCTGGCAGAGCCCCAGCCATTACTGATGCCTCCCACACGGCAGGAAGAGGAATGGGAGAAGGGGCCAACGGGCTGTTTTCCCAGCCAATTTAGCCAAGGGATTCGTTTCCCAACAAACAACAGTTCCTCTATATTCTAATAAAAATGGGTTTCAAGGACCTACTTTCCATCAGCATCAGTGCCAACTAGTAACTGATCAATCCTGTTAGCCTGTCTTTCCAGAAGAAAAGAGATATGAGCAGTACTCACCAGCAGGCCCACAAGCAGGTGGCTGTCTGGAAAGCAACTAAGTGAGACCCAGAAGACTGGATTGTGACCCAAAGCTGAGCCTCTGCCTCCCTAATTGATCGGGGTAAGTCCCACAACTTTTCTGAACTTGAGTTTGCTCATTTGCAAATGACAGGGCTCAAATGAACGACCTTGAAATTGGTCTCTACCTTTTATTTTTCACGGGTTGTCTCTTTCTATTGCAATTTTCTTATCTGAAAAATCATGAAAACAAATAATTCCACTCCTTCAAGAAGGTTAAAGATACCATTTAATATAGTTTGGGAATAAATTCCCTCAACACCATCCTTGAGCCCCTGGCTGAGTGTGGAGCAAGTACTATGTCACATACGCAGGCACAAATAAGGTGCACGTCTTGCCTCCCAGGAGCCTACAGTTTAGGAAGGGAAACCGAAAAATAACAAAATCCACAAGTCCATGTAACACGTGCAACAAGAGAGGAATGAGGCTCAGCGCCTGTGCACAGTGGTTATGGCACCAGCCACCTGTGCCAAGACTGGCAGCTTCAAGCCCCGGCCCAGGACAGCTAAACAACATTGACAACTGCAACAAGAAATAGCCAGGCGTGGTGGCGGGTGCCTGTAGTCCCAGCTGCATGAGAGGCTGAGGCAAGAAAATCGCTTAAGCCCAAGAGTTGGAGGTTGCTGTGAGCTGTGACGCCAGGGCATTCTACCCAGGGTGACATAGTGAGGCTCTGTCTCAAATTTAAAAAATTTAAAAAGAAAGGAGTGAAACATTTGAGCAGAAGGGCAGACTGGAAGGTTAGAGACGCCACCGCAGAGGAGGCAACTTCTAAGTTGGGTTTTGAAGGGAGGTAGGAGTTTGGTGGGCAGGAAAAGGAGCAAAGGCTTTCCTGGCAGACATGACCTTGTGAGGACAGAGGCATGAGGGATCATGATGTTTCAGAGAAGTGTGAACTGTTCAGCACTGCTGAGAATTACCAGAGAGAGGAAAGGATGAGGGCTAAGATGGCCATGTCGTGCTAAGAGGGTCGGGGCTCACCTCGCAGCTCTGCAGACGATTGTGGACTTTTTAGAAGAGGACTGACATGGTTCCATGCTAAAAAGGTGACTTTGCAGCCACATGGAGAATCAATCAGAGGCCAGCAGCCCAACTAAGAGCTGCAGCAGACATCTGGCCAGAGAGGGTGGGGGCTGGAGCTGAGGCGGGTTTCGGGAATCCTTTGTTGTTAAACCCTGTGGACACTTCGCGGTCCGTGACTGACTTGACCTCTGGCACTAGTGAGCACACGCATCCTGTCTAAAGCTCTTTTCCTGTGGTCACTGACAACGCCACACTCTCCTGTCTCTCACTGTCTTTCCCCACCCAGCCCTTCCCTGTAGCATTTCTCAGGTTCCTGCCTCTGGCTCTCTGCCCTTCCCACTCTATGAACACCCTGTTCAGCACATGTACAGTGTACATTAAGCACAGATGACTCCCAAATCCATATCCGCACCTCAGATGCCAGCCCCGGTGCACAGACTCATCCCCAGGGAGCCCAGCAGACACCTGGGAGCTCTGGGAAGATGGGACAAAAGCTCGACTTGCACAATACTCATAAGTGGGTGTGAAGAGGTGAGTATTTGTGTCCACATGTCTGTGTGTGTGTGAGTGCCAGTGTGTGCATGTGTACGTGCACCCGTGTGTGCATGCACATGTGTGTGCCCATGTGTGCATGCGTATGTGTGTGCCCGTGTGTGCATGCACATGTGTGTGTGCCCATGTGTGCATGTGTATGTGTGTGCCCGTGTGTGCATGTGTATGTGCACCCGTGTGTGCATGTGTATGTGTGTGCCCATGTGTGCATGTGTACGTGCACCCGTGTGTGCATGTGTATGTGCACCTGTGTGTGCATGCATATGTGTGTGCCTGTGTGTGCATGTGTACGTGTGTGCACTCATGTGTGCATGTGTATGTGCACCCGTGTGTGCATGCGTATGGGTGTGTTCATGCAAATGTGTGTGTGTGTGCACTCATGTGTGCATGCGTATGTGTGTGCACCTGTGTGTGCATGTGTATGTGTGTGTGCACTCACGTGTGCATGCATATGTGTGCACCCATGTGTGCATGTGTATGTGTGTGCATGCATGTGTGTGTGCACCCCTGTGTGCATGCATATGTGTGCACCCATGTGTGCACCCAAGTGTGCATGTGTATGTGTGTGCACCTGTGTGTGCATGCTTGTGTGTGTGCATGCAGATATGTGTGTGTACCCGTGTGTGCATGTATATGTGTATGTGTGCTTGTGTGTACATGCATATGTGTGCATCTGTGTGTGCATGCATATGTGGATGTGTTCCCATGTGTGCATGCATATGTGTGTGAGCACCCGTGTGTGCATGCATATGTGTACATCCATGTGTGCATGTGTATGTGTGTGCACCCATGTGTGCATGCTTGTGTGTGTGCACTCATGTGTGTGTAACCGTGTGTGCATGCATATGTGTGTGTGCATCCATGTGTGCATGCGTATTTGTGTGTGTACCCGTGTGTGCATGCATATGTGTATGTGTGCTTGTGTGTACATGCATATGTGTGCATCTGTGTGTGCATGCGTATGTGCACCCGTGTGCGCATGCATATGTGTGTGCACATGTGTGCATGTGTATGTGTGTGTTCATACATATGTGTGTGTGCGCACTCGTGTGTGCATGCATATGTGTGTGCGCCCATGTGTGCATGTGTATGTGTGTGTGCACTCGTGTGTGCAGGCTTGTGTGTGTGCCCATGTGTGCATGTGTACGTGTGTGTGCACTCATGTGTGCATGCGTATGTGTGTGTTCATGCATATGTGTGTGTGCGCACTCGTGTGTGCATGCATGTGTGTGTGCACCCGAGTGTGCATGTGTATGTGTGTGCACCCATGTGTGCATGTGTATGTGTGTGTTCATACATATGTGTGTGCACGCACTTGTGTGTGCATGCATATGTGTGTGCCCATGTGTGCATGTGTATGTGTGTGTGCACTCATGTGTGCATGCATATATGTGCACCCAGGTGTGCATGTGTATGTGTGTGCACCCGTGTGTGCATGCTTGTGTGTGTGCATGCATGTGTGTGTGTGTACCCGTGTGTGCATGCTTGTGTGTGTGCACTCATGTGTGTGTGTACCCGTGTGTGCATGCATATGTGTGTGCACCCATGTGTGCATGCGTATTTGTGTGTGCGCCCATGTGTACATGCATATGTATATGTGCTTGTGTGTACATACATATGTGTGCATCTGTGTGTGCATGCATATGTGGATGTGTGCCCATGTGTGCATGCATATGTGTGTGTGCGCCCGTGCGTGCATATGTGTGTGTGTGCACCCATGTGTGCATGCATATGTGTATGTGTATGTGTGCGCCCGTGTGTGCATGTGTGATTGGACAGGAAGAGCAAACTGAACAGGATTCGTACTGCTAAGCTGGGGTCATTTTAAGGAGAGGTGGCCTTCTCCTTTTATTTTATATGCTTTTATTCATTTGAATTTTGTAAAATGAGTACAAATTCTATTTATAGTTTTTAAAAATCTAAGGAAATCTATGGGAGTATTGAATTCCACACCCTTCCCTCTTTCCACCTGCCACTGGTCCCTGTCCTTTCTCCCACTGCAATGCAACACCTTCCGGATCCGTGTCTTTGCCTGCAATCTGCTCCTTCCTCAACTGTGCTCCAAACACCCCTGGAGTGACTCTCCCTCTTCCTCCCTAGAAATCTTACAGCTCAAGTTCACACCTCAGAATAACTCCTAGGGCCCTTCACGACCTGCCCGCAGCCTCACAGTCCAGCTTTATTGGCCGTCACACTGCCTGGCCCTCTTGTGGTCACACCGAAGGCTCCACTCCACCTTTGAGGTAACGTTCCCCTTTCCAAATCAGAGCCTCTCCTCCCCCCACTTCTGCAAGTGCCTTTCCCCATCTCCTCTTCCCACAAGGTCTCCCCCAGAACTCTCTGAGACCTGACTTAGTGTCATCCCCCCGATTTCCTGCACTCATGGAAGTGTTGGCGCACCACCCTTTTATCATTTCCACCATAATGCACCTCTGCTTGTGTCTGCACAAGCCTGCGAGTTTCACAAAAGTAACAATCCTGCTCCCCATGCTCGCATCACTCCGACACCTGGCTCACTGCCCGCCTCCGAGCGATGCTCAGTAGCCGTTCATTAAGCAAGAGGTAGAGGAGTAAATGCACTTGGGAAATCGGTTCCTTTGGATTACTTCCTACCTCTCCTCTCTTTATCTCAGACCCTATTTCCGCCAGCCCTGCCCTCACTGCTCCCCGTGACCTTGTTTCCTGCCTACACGACACACAGCACAGTGTTACCAGTCCCTGTTAATGCCTTTGCTAACACATTTGAAAGGGACTGCCCTTAGACACTTGCCAGGTATGTGGCCTCTGACAATTGCTCAGCAAATAAGCTTTTGTTTCCTTCCCAGAAAATCATGGTGGTGTGCTAGATTGGCACCAGGTTGATGTGAGAACAAAATGGGATGGTGCGTGTGTCCTGACAAGAATAAAATGTGGGTCTTCAGGAAACCCAGGGATATGTCTCTTCTCCTTCACCCCTCCCAGTACTTTTCTCCTTTTGATAAGAAATCTTGAAAACAAGAAAGACTTTACCCATTTTAAAAAAGATTATTTGAGCCAGGCATGGTGGCTCACACCTTCTGTGGCAGGTGGATCTCTTAAGCTCAGGAGTTTGAGACCAGCCTGAGCAAGAGAAAGACCCAGTCTCTAATAAAAATAGAAAAACTAGCCAGCCATCATGGCAGCCACCTGTAGTCCCAGCTACTTAGGAGGCTGAGGCAAGAGGATCACTTGTGCCCAGGAGTCTGAGGTTTCTGTGAGCCTGACTCCAGGGCAATAGAGTGAGACTCCATCTCAAAAAGAGAAAAAGAAAATGATTATTTGATGAAGTTAATAGCAGGGGATGGTAGAGTCAGTAAGGGCAAAAAGTTTGGAGAGAAAATCCTGCCCCTTGTCCCCTCTGATCACTTCACAGACACCTACTTTGTCCCCTTCAAGAACAGTCCCACTGGTCATCCTTATAATTCCTCAAAGATGCCCTGCCCTCCCCCACTGGAATATTCTTTCTGTCCATTCTCTCTGCCTAGATCATTCTTACCCATTCTTTGTGATCCCAGACAAGGGTCACCTCTTTTGTAGAGCCGCTCTGATGCCCTGAAGAAAAATTAGGTCACTTCTCTCTGGTGCTTGCACAGAGCGTGACACCCCCTCCCCACCTGCCTGCGTCCCTCTCTGCCCTGGCCCGTGTCTGGGTCTGCTTCCCTGCACTGGGGCAGAGCGTCCTCCTGAGACTCTGCTTTCAAAGACGGCCCAGCATTTATATCCAAAGCTGCAGAGGAAGTAAAGAAGAAATTAATTATAACTGACATCAAGAATTTTAAACCTGAAAGTCATTAGTCGAGTTTGGAACAGCAAAGAGGCTCTTACTGCGTTGTTACAGGGCACAGAGTTGCGAGAGACACCGTCCCCCCTGCACGATGTGGCGGGGATCCCTGGCTTTTCTCTCTATATTGGAATTTAATTTCTTCCTTAAATAAATCTCACTCTCCATGGGGGTTTTGACAGTACCAAGGCCATTAATGAGAAGAAAACCCTGGAAACCTAATTATCAGCTCAAAACCCATCCAGAGACGGCTGTGTGAGGGGAAGGTGTGAAATCTGACTGCTCTATCATTCTGGGCTGTGCTGTCTGGGTGTTTGTAACTAATGCAATTATTTTTCTCTAAGAGACATTTCAAAGAATGGCATTTAAAGTGACCACAGAGTAGATTAAAGAAAAGAAAGTAACAGATTTTATACAGACATCATCAAAAACAGGGCCGGGCATGCTGACAGGGAAGATTGCTCCTTCAAGCAAGATTGCTGCCCGTTCTCGTGCAGTCAGAGATTTAAAGGCACAGGCGCTGAGAAACACATTCAGAGAAAGAGCGGAGGAGCGTTAGGACAAAATGGCTCACAGAGCCTGTTCCTTTTTATTCATCCCTTAAAATAAAGGCTTTCACTGGCAAAAGCAAGCTTTTCATCAGATGGTGAATTTGTTGTGCATGTATTGGATGCTATGCTATGTTTTGTTTTATTTATTTATATATATTTTTTGAGACAGAGTCTCACTGTCAGCCTGGGTAGAGTGTCGTGGTGTCACAGCTCACAGCAACCTCAGACTCCTGGCTCAAGTGATTCTCTTAATCTCTTTCTGCTTTATAAGTTTGGGGTGATAATTCTTACTAAGGTTGCCTGCAGGGTGTCTGACATATCTATGGCTCCCATACAATGAATATTTACTCAACACATATTTACAGCGTTCGAGATCTTGGAACAAGATACACACCAAGACTCCCTTCTTAGTGGAGCTTAAATTCTAACTATGATGTGACTAGCTCCTAATGCATGGGCTTTCTTCTCTCCCAAGCTTAATATTCTCATTTGTAACTTATTATTTTTTTTTTTATTGAGACAGTGTCACTTTGTCACCCTTTGTAGAGTGCCAGAGCGTCACAGCTCACAGCAACCTCAGACTCTTGGGCTCAAAAGATTCTCTTGCCTCAGCCTCCCAAGTAGCTGGGACAAAAGGCACCACCACAACGTCCAGCTACTTTTAGAGACAGGGTCTCACTCTTGCTCTGGCTGGTCTCAAAGTCATGAGCTCAAGGGATACACCCGCCTAGACCTCCCAGAGTGCAAGGATTACAGGTGTGAGTCACTGCATCTGGAAAATGCTGTTTGTTTTATTTTGTCCTTTGAGTGGCCTGGATTCAGTATCTCTCTCTCTGCACATACTCTTTAACCTCATACTCTATTGCCTGATTACAAATTGCCTCAGAAATATTCACCCTAAAACATTCACTGCAAAAAGACATATGATAGTCCACCTTATTGGAAGATAATTCAATCAAAGGCCTTAAAAATGTGCCTGCCTTTGCCCCCAATACATTTCCCCCTAGGAATTTATCCTAAGAAAATCATTAAAGTTGTGTGTATAATGATAGTCATTGTAATGGCAAGTCTGAACCCTCTAAGTACCTGACAATGATAAATAGCTTTAAAAATTCTCATTCTCTCACAATAAAATATAGCACCATCTAAAATCATTTTGTTACCACAGGAAGGTATTCATAGTAAAGGAAACTTTAAAAAGATTACAAAAATTATAAATAGTATGAGCTCATTGTTGTGAGACGAAATAACACAGAGAAGTCTTCTGTTGATCTAATTGGGTCAGGAGTATTGTCAGTTAAAGAAAAACATTAAAGTGGTAAAACATAAGAAATATATACATATGCACATAAACCTTCTGTTTAAACCGAAAGTAAACGTGTATACTCCCCTACTCGTCAATAAACGGCCAAGACTAATTGTCCTCTTGGGCTGAGTGCCCTCCGCACGGTCACATCACTTGTCTTCGTGTACGGCAGATATTTCCAGTTTCAATCTCTTTGATTGGAGAGAAAACATAGAGACATCTGTAAAGCAATCGAAGTTCAAAATTCTGCTGTATTTTTATAATTTGACTCCAACTCTGACAATAGTCTTACCTATACCTCATTTGATAGCAAATGTTTAACAAGTTGCCTTTTAGAATTTTGGTCCATAGCATTGAAGTTAATTTTCATAGAACTGACCCTTTTCTCAAAATCCTATTTCATCAGTTTGTGTAACTGAAACCACACAATCAGTCCACGCAGATTTGGGTTAAAACGACTGAATTTTTATCGGTAGATAAAACCGTGGGGCAGGAAAATGCGTGCTTGGAGTAGCCTGCTAGCCACGTGAGACAGAAAGCACGGCTGAGCCGATGGAAAGCAGAGTTCAGTTCAGCGCGCAGCGGGGCAGAGATCAGAACGAGGTGGAGATGTTCCGTCCCTGGTCCCGAGCCTGGTGGCGCAGGGGCAGCCGCTGTCCCAGCCCAGGTCCCCTCCGCTCTGAGTGTCCTGTGACCATCATGACACTTCTCTCATTCCTTATCCCATCACCCTGAGTTTTAGTCATAAATTCCCCACTTGCAACCCTCCCATTTGTCTCTTGCTCACTTGTTTACTGTATGTCTTTCCAGGGAATCAAACCCTTCCATCTGCTTGTCCACTAGCACCTAGCACAGTGCTTAAGGTTATTGTCATTTAACCTGTTTAAATTTATCTTTGTAGAGACTGCTTACTGCTCAGGCCGGCCTCCAACTCCTGGCTCCATCCTCCTGCTAGGACTCCCAAAGTGCTAGGATTATAGGCATGAGCCACCTCGTCCAGCCACATTGAACAGTTATTTGGTATTTCTGTACACGTGTGTGAACACTTGTAGTTTAAGAGAGTAGCAGTTTCAGTAGGGAGATTATCGTATCTCAACAAAGAAATGCCCCAGTCACCTGCAATATCTTGTACGGATTCTTGGATGACATTAAACATCTATATTTACAACGAAGCTTTACTCTTCAAATAAAAATATCAAAATATTTTTATTCACTTATTTAGTAATATGCATCCTCACTGTCAAAAAATATCAAAACAAAAATCATTTGTCATTGAACAACTCATAGGTGAACAATGTCCTGTGTGACGTGATGTGGAGCCTCAGAAATAACCCCTTAAAGATTCACAGGGACGTTATTCTGTGAAACCAGCTGAACCATCCTTTGAGAGGTGGTAACAATGTGAGTTGTTTCAGGGTCCTAGAGATTAGATATCTTAAAAGAGAGATGCGTAAAATTAAAAAAAGAAGAAATTCATAGAAAAGGATTTATTAAAAAGTTGAACTCTGGGAGTAACAAGTCTGGTAGATTCTAGGAGACTGGTGGAGAAAGATCTTTGTCATGCAGAGTGATTTGGATGACTTTATACCCCCCATAAAGTGGCAGTCCTGACACAACTGCTTTACCACGCTTCCTTGTGGGCTGGACACCAGCTTGTCTAGGAAGACGTGTAACCCCTGTGTGGTCTGCTGGGTTGGTGAGTCCTTCAACCCATCAGGTTTCAACTGACAAGCCTTCCTCAGACGGTAGGGCAGAGGGCCAGCTGCAAGACAAGATTCCCGGGGGAAAATCTGGGCAGTCAAATTTTAGTTCTCAGACTGAGTCAGACAGATGGGGAAGAAGAAATTGGATTTGTCAGTTTGGAGAACTGGAGCTAGATATTTATGGGAAAATGAAAGAATTAAAAATTTCATCAGCCTGAACAAGAGTGAGACCCCATCTCTACTAAAAATAGAAAAACTAGCCGGGCATGGTGGCATGTGCCTATAGTCCCAGCTACTCAGAGGCAGAGGCAGGAGGATCACATGAGCTGGGCTTGGATGGCAGTGACCTACAATGTCACCACTGAACTCTAGCCTGGGCAACAGAGTGAAATTCTGTCTCCCAAAAAAATTTTTTTCTGATAAAGATTGACAATTAGCAAAGGTAACAGGATCAAGTCCAATTTATAAGTATGTATCCAAACCAGATTTTCAAGGGGATAGGAGTCAAAGATGGGGAGTCAATTAAATGTGCACCAGACAAGGCAGAATGTGCACACCCACCCATGACCCACATTTCTAAAAGGTGCAGAACAGCTCTAAGATGATGAGAAGAACTAGAATCTGCTAAAGCAGAAAAGTACACCACAGACAATGCCGCTTCCCATTGAAATATATATATATATATATTTTTTTTTTTTTTTTTTTTTTTTGCTGTTTCTGGCCGGGGCTGGGTTTGAACCTGCTACCCACTGCATATGGGGCCAGCGCCCTACTCCTTTGAGCCACAGGCGCCACCCCCCGTTGAAATATTTTTGACTAAAGTAATTTCAAAGATTATTCCTGATCACAAAATGAAATTGATCTCATTAGATTGGATCTGATTATTTATATAAGTACAGCTAGAATGATAAGTAACCACATGGACCTTTTTGAGTTTGCTGAAAGTTTTCATAAGGAATCTGATTGTACTTTTAAAAGCTTCTTGAGGCTAGGAAGACAAACCAAAGGCTCAGCACCAGATTTCATCTCCAATACTTACAAATATGGTTGTATTTGTTTCTTTCCAATGAAGTTCCCCAGAAGGCCAGGAACCCTGCAACCCAGGTTCCAGGCCAGTTTGCCCAGTAGGCTTTGTAAGTTTTGGTTCCATAAAGCTGACTTCAGTTCCTTAAAAATGTCTGGTTACGTCTGATTCAATGAGCATCATTCTCAAATATGACATTCCAGACAAGGCTTTCATTTTCACAACTAATGTTTCCAGTTCTATCCTGTTAACAAGGAAGGAAAAGTCATATCTAATCTATGCCAATAATGATATTACCATGAAAATAAAAATATTCAATAAACATTTCCAAATTCCATGGGTCAAGCAGGGAAAAAAAATTGGTTAGTTTTAGTGAGTCGCTTCTGCTTACAAAAGCATAGCCTATTGAATTGTTAATGAGTTATAGGCAGCGTAGAAGCAAAGAAAAGAGTATTCTTTACAGAACTGGAAAACAGGACATTAAAACATCAATAATGTTTCAGATTAAAACCACAATCATCCCCACTTCATTCAGTTCTGTGTAACCGGACCCAAGTTCCTACTCTTGGGTGCATAGTCTCATGAACCTATCTATCTGCTTCTCAGTGAGACTTCTGGAAGCCCTGACACGGTGTCACAGATGTTTAACAATATCTCCCACTGGAGATATATATGTTTAACAATATGCTCCCACTGGAGCACCCGGCAGAGCCTTTTCCTTTTCTTTGTTGAAGATGAGGCAATATGGCTATGGCTGATTGCAGGTGCTTTCGAGGAAGCATCAGACTAAAACAAAAGCTATCTGTGTGTGACAAAGGACTAAAAATAGCTGTGGTTAACTTATTACCACTAAGTTTTAAAAGTACAAAATCTAATGACAGTTCATTACAAGAATAATGCAAGTGACAAAGAAATGTGGCTGTTTCTAAGGCGTGCAAAAAAGATAAAGTCAATCCGAAAAAATTTCAGACAATATATTTATAAACATGTTTAACCCAATTTTCAAAGAAAAGTAGATATTATATCTAATTCATAAAAATAAGTGAGCATAATACTTAGAGAGAAAATGTCTTCAGATACACAATAGTCCCGAGACGTAACCTACTGTGAATATGACAAGCAAATAGTAAGACTCTGCCAAGGACACGGCAAGAACATCGAGTAAAGAGATTCAGCAAGTCTTGAGGAGGTCCTACACATCTGTTTTAATAAAACTCCGTGAGTGACTGATGTAAATTCCCAATTGAAACTGGCCCAGAAGATGTCAGATTCAATTTTTTATTTTTATTTTTTGAGACAGAGTCTCACTCTGTCACCCTGGGCTGAGTACCGTGGCATCATAGCTCACAGCAACCTCAAACTTTGGGGTGCAAGTGATCCTCTTGCCTCAGTCTCCCAGGTAGGTGGTGCTACAGGCACCCACCACAATACCCAGCTATTTTTAGAAACAGGGTCTCCATCTTGATCATGCTGGTCTTGAATTCTTGAGCTTAAGCAATCCACCGGCCTTGACCTCCCAGAGTGCTAGGATTACAAGCCCAAACCACCACAGATTCAAATTTTAAAGAGTAAGGTTGCAACCAAGTTACATTCAATAAAATAACTGAAATTATGACTAATAACAATATACTGTTATCTGTTATCAAGCAGAGTAGCACCAGGACTCAAATAAGTAGGCGTGTGGACAATGGCGAGGGCGCTGACAGTGCTCTAGGAACCTCTCCAAGAGCACATCCTTTGTGAAATACTCGTGCTGACGTCTCAAACGCACAAAGTTAACCTAGAGAGGCCGTGCATCTCTTCTGATGTGACAACTCTTCCCAAGTAACTCATCAGTAGTAACGTCTCATCAACCTCATTATTTCCAGCACCCTTCTTTCTATAAGGTGAAACAACAAACACTTTGGGATTTTGCAGGGGCCCCCTGGAATTCTCAAAGACAGTTTTACACTCAAAAGATATCATTTAGGATTCAATCCGGGGAAGGCAGAGTCGGGGTCACCACTGAGTACCCTGATCCCTCATCAGAAGCAGAGCACAGAGGGCCCTGAGATGCTTTCCTGTCTGGATGGAACAGACACAGTTCCAAAGATAGTTTCCTCTCCTAACTGGGCCATAGCACCAAAACTGAGAAAGAAAAATTTCAACAGACAATTAAGAAGATGATTTGATTCTGGCTGTTGCAATGAAGAGAATAGTCAATGATGAGGAGTACCTCGAAGAAAATGGAAGGGGTCTGGGGCTTCATGGACGTAGATAAACGGAGCATCATCTGCAAGTCTTCGGGTTCATGAGGAAGAATGGGACGGGTTTTCCCTTAGAGCAGACAAGGGCAGGATGATTCTTTATGGTGACAAGGTCTCTCTTCTCGAGGAAACTTCAGTTAAGCTGCTCTGTGCCCTGTTCCCAATCGTGCCTCAAGCATGACCTGCTGACCCATTCAGCAAACATTCTGCCAAGCCATTGAGCAAAAGCTCTCTACACTCTTGATACTTAACTAGGCTCCTCTTAGGAATTTTCCACCTGCTGACATTCTACCCCCTGACTATTGGCTATAAATCCCCACTGCTCCTGCTGTATTTAGTTCTGAATTCAAGCTCACTGCCCTGCTGCAAGTCTTGGGTAAAGTCCTCCTTGCCTGTTTAACTTCATCCAGTGCAATTTTTCTTTGACAACAGCTAACCATTTTTAGGCAACAAACACATGGTAGGATTTCTTAACTGTCGGTGCTTTCTGGAAACACAGGGCTCAGCGAAAGTTCAGCCTTGTCAGAGGATACAACAACGTTGATTTCCTGCAGTAGTTTGCATCAAATAATTAAGTACTTTCAAAATTTTGGTTATGATGGTTATCAGAGGTTGAGAAAGGTATTGGGGAGGAGGGGATAAAGTGAGATGGTTAATAGGCACAAAAAAGATAGTTAAAGTGAATAATATTTGATAGCACAACAAAGTGACCATAATTTTCAATAAGTGATGATCTACTTTAAAACATCTAAAGGAGTGGGATTGGAGTGCTCTTAACACAAAACACAGAGAAATGATAAATGAGGTGATGGATATACCCCCAATCATTCCGTTACATTGGATTGGATGCCTGTATCAAAACAGCACATGTGCTCTGTAAATATATACAAGTATTAGACAACCATAATAATTAAAAATAAAAAAATTAAAAACAAAACTTTCGTTAAGTCTACCTTCTTTCTGCCCATGAATGAAACAACATTTATCTGGGTCAGAATATATAAAAGGGAAAAGATAGGCTATGAGTAGGTGTGGCGGCTCACACCTGTAATCCCAGAACTCTGGGAGGCCAAGGCGGGTGGATTGCCTGAGCTCAGAAGTTCAAGACCAACTTGAGCAAGAGTGAGATCTAATCTCTAAAAGTAGCTGGGCATTGTGGCAGGCACCTGTAGTCCCAGCTACTTGGAACCCTGAGGCAAGAGAATCACTTGAGCCCAAGAGTCTGAGGTTTCTCTGAGCTAGGACATCATGACACTCTACCCAGGGTGACAGAGTAAGACTCTTTCTCAAAAGTAAATAAATAAATAAAAAACAAACAAACTAGCATCCTTTTTGATGAAAAAAAAAAAAAGATAGGCTATGGGAAGAAATCAGCTCCACAATCTAAAGAATTTCTTATCTTGTTAAAAAGTCAACTAACCAAAAATATTAAGATTTTGCTCCTTGTACAATCATGACCCCTTGACAGAATTTCAATATCATAATGCTCTTTGTTCTCCAGAACAAATGCCATGCCTCCCTTTGTTTTCAGATACGGATTTGACCTCTTTTCAAATGTATATTTGGCATCCTTTCAAATGTATATTATAAGTACCCCTTTTAAATTTACCCCTTTCAAAGAGATTTTGGGAAGTCTGGCAACTTGTTATAAGTTGGCCTTCCTTTCCCCTTACATCCTTTGTCTGAGCACCATGAGGCCCCTTCTCCCCAGCTGACCACAAGGCAAAGCTTGAAGGGAAGACTCAGTATAAAAGAAAGCCTGTCATTTTAATGTTTTAAAACAATGGGACAAACCTGATCCCAGCCCCTGACTGGGCCATATCCCCTCCCCAGTTCCTTCCTTCCCACTCTGCAGGTTTTGTGAGCAGAAACATCTTGTTTTAAATTCTAGGTCTGTGGTCTACGGGGAGAGAGAGAGAGAGAGAGAGAGAGAGAGAGTGCTGCCCCTGCAAAGGATCCCTGCACTGTAGAGCCAGCTAGGGGGAATTCCCCACATCCATTCTCATCTAATTCTAAGGTGATAGCAAATCCACGTTCAGGGAGCATGTCAGGCATCTTAATTGTTAAGTTTCTTCTGAGAGAGTAAGGTTTTCTGTCAGCAAGGTTTGAAGAAGTCACTGTGCTGCAATGTGAAAGATTTTATACAAGAACCAGCTGGACACAGCCCCGCTGACCCCTGGCTTCTTCCCCAGTTCCCACACCTTCACATACTGGGCGCGTGCGCGCGCGCACACACACTGTTTTTATCCTAGACCTGCCAATCCATTACTCACACGGCTAACTGCCCGATCCTGACCGTAGTCAGAGCTCCTGGTCTTTTTTTTCTCTGCAGGCAGAAGCACAGAGGCATGAGGAGGGCCCGGGAGAGCTCATTTCTAATGAGAGTGGCACAGGTATGTCCGTTTCTTCTTCTTGACCTCCAGCTTGGTCTTAAGATGCCCAGAACTACGGCTCAGTCCTGTGGACGGGAAAGAGACATTTCTTACTGAAAAAAACTTTCCCTTAAAAGCAAACAGTAACAGCACCTGCCTATTAAACTAGAGTTCCTTTCTAAAATTTTTATTCCACCTCTAGGTCATATTTTTGGATGAAAGTTTTGCTATTGAAGTAGCTGCCAGGTTGTTATGGGCCAGCATGATTGCAATTTACAGTACTTCATAAATCATGGCAAGATTGAAAACACGTGTGACAGATGAGCCTTTGAATTGTCATCCTGCCTTTTTATGGGCCTTAAAAAGGTGGAGCTCATGACAAACTCTACAGATGCATGTCTTTTGCTCAGCCAAAAAGTTCCACCCCTGCCTTGCACAGCATTGGAAAGGGGGAGACACCTCAGGTAGCAAACTAGAGCTCTCTGCATTGCATGTTCTGAGGGAGGAATCCAAACAGCGTGGTCCTCAGCAACTGTAAATGCTTAGAAGTCGGGATGCTGCAGCCATCCCTCGTCCCGAACACAATCTGTAAATTTCACGAACCCCAGTGAATGCCCGAACACAAGGAAATTTAAAGGAGGAGAACATTAGATCAATTCCCCTTGCAAAAACCAGGAAAGCTGCAATTTCTTTCATGGCAGGCACAAGGTCAAGCATAACTCCATTGAGAACCTCAGGGGAAAATGATCAGTGTCACCTTCTGTACTCCTGGGCCAGAGTTTCTCAATTTGGACTGCACATTACAATCACCCGAGATGCTGTTAAAAATACCCCTCCCCAAGAAGAGAACACCTGGACACTGTTGATGGGACAAAAGGAAAGAAGGACTTTGGCAAGAAAGTCCAATGGAGAATCTTCACACAATTCAAAATAGACTTTCCATTTGAGCCCAGAATCTCATTACTAGGCATCTACCCAGAAGAAAAAAATTCGTTTTTACCATAAGGACATTTGCACTTGATTTTTTATTACAGCTCAATTTACAATCGCCAGAATGTGAAAACAACTCAAGTGCCCATAAACGCGGGGAAGGATTAATCAAGTGTGGTATGTGTACACCATGGAATACTATTCAGCCATAAAAAGATGGAGACTTTACATCTTTTGTATTAACCTGGATGGGGTTGAAACACATTCTCCTCAGTAAAATATCACAAGAATAGACAACCAAATATCCAGTGTGCTCCATACTAACGTGAAGCCAGTAGAGGATCTAACACACACATGGCCACCTAAGAGAAAAACTCAATTCAATTCAAGTTGGATGGGGAGGGACAGGCGGTGTGCTCCCACCTGATGGGCACAGTGTAAGGGTATATGTCCCAGATGCGGGACAGAGCTACAACAGGGACTTCACCTAACAAATGCAGATATTGTTACCTGATCATTTGTACCTTCATAGTAATCTGAAATTTAAAAAACAAGCAGCCCTGTCCAGACCAATTCAATCAAATCTCAAGGTGGGGAGTGTGCAGCTGAGGCCTCAGGTCTCTTCAGGGGATTCTAATATGTGACGATTTTGAAACTCACTATTCTGAAAACACAAAGGAAGGCAAAAGAAATGACCAATGGGCAGGGTGTCACTAGTGGGGATTCTGGCAAGCTAGAAACCAGGCTCGTGGACATGGATTTAGTAAGCCCTGCTGCTATTTAGTGCCAGTCAGAAGGAGGATGGGCCTGCTATGCAATTTCTTGATTTGTTAGTTTAAAAAATCCAGAAATCTAGGTATTTTAACATGAAATCTCCTGACTTTTAAATGTTGAAGAATAAGTCACCAAATATGCAAACTAAACAAAACAATAGCACGTCTGTAAATTGGCCACCCCGGGGACTGTAACGAACAGGTCAACATTCAGAGGGGTCAGGAACCAGCCTGCTGCACTGGCACGTCCGTGGTCCGTGCGGTACCCGCCTGGCCTCTGAAGCTTAGGGCTACTTCAGGGGTGTGGGCCACGGAGGTGCCCCTGAGTGTCTTGGAACTATGAGTTTGTGACCTCTGCTGAAGATATACCGACTGACACATCAGAATTTTCCATAAATAAAAAAACTTCACCTTTACCATCATAAATGGTCAGGATAATTTGCTCGAGGTCACAGGCAAACCCAGTGGAGAAGTATTCCGTGGAACCCGCGAGTAGCAGATACCCTGGCCTAAGTTCCACCAGTCCTCCTCATCTGCGGTTCCACCCTCCTTGGTGAGACTGACCCACCCCGGGTCACTCAGGGTCTGAAAACAGCCCACTGAAAATTCAGAAGTAAATAATTCAAAAGTCTGAAATTGCTCGCCATTCTGAGTGGCACGCTGGAATCTCATGCCACCCCTTCTTGTCCGCCTGGACTCTGAGTCCTACCGGGGCTGGCACCCCCACCCGCATGTGCTCCCGGCCATCTGTGGCTCAGCAACTCCATGGAAAGGGAAGGGGATCAACTCATAAAACTCCCATCCGAAGCTGGGAAATTGGATGTGCGTCCAGGCCCGAGTAGCCTCTGCCTGCTTCCTCTTCCTTCCTTGATTGATAAATTAAAGAGATTCACGCTTGTCCTTCCATAGTCAGCTCAAGGTCACTCCCTCCAGGAAGCTCTCCCAGACAGGCCACCTTTGGCTCCCGTGACACCTGCTGTGCCCTACAGCCGCTGTCCCTGGTGCATGGTCCTGTGACCACTGGTTCCCGGGATTAACTCCCCACCGGACTGTGACTTCCTTCAGCAAACATGTCACTCGTCCCTGCCTGTCTGTGCACAGAGCTCGGTCCCAGCTGCAGTTTGGGAGCCGTCCACAGGGGTCTTGGAAGGGCTCCCCCGCAGACAAGGAGGGGCTGCTGGGTGGAAATGCCAGCAACAGACACACAAGTCATGGTTGTTGGGTTGCCCCTCCTATTTTTATATTTTGAGTTGCGTTTCCTCAAGTGAAGAAAGGGAACAGGCTTCCACATAGAGCTCTGTTCCTGGGCCTGTCATCAATGAAGGGACTCGGAAACTGGGGCACCACGAACCCCAGACCGTCATTGGGCCTTGTCTCTCAGCACTGCTGAAATAACCCTTTTATTTGCTTTTTCAGTGTTTGCTGACACGAGAGTCCAGGATGTACGGGAGGGCAGGGAAGGAGGCGGCAGGGCGTTGCAGCTCCTTCCTGCAGTCAGCTGGTGGGGGGGGGGCTCTGAGGACGCCTCTCCGCCTGTGTCTGAGCAGATCTATTTTCTCTATGAATTAATGCCGGGTGACCTGCTTTCCTACACATTACTCACTATTTGTGCCACTGTGTTATCAATTTTATGACCGCTTTGCTATAAGAATGGAAAAATCTAATAGAAGAAAAAACTCTTCTCAATGGAAATAATATAGCTGCATCACGAAATACAAATTTATTTTTTCTTCATGAAAAGATAGTATCTGTGAACTGCATTTCGGTTGCAGGAATTAGCTAAAGCCTGCTTCAGTGGATTAATAAAAACAAAAAGAAATATAAATATATTAATGTTTAGACATAAAGCCTAAGATAAAATAATAGAGTATGTTTCTAAATTTTAAAACTTGTTTGCTTATAATATTCTAGAGATATTTATTTCTTAAAAGAGTACAATGTTGGTTTTATAAGACTATGTATATTTTCTATTTATATTCCTCTTGTCCCATTTTTCATGTGCATTATATCATCTGATTTTATTATGCCTCATATTTTATTTATTCGTTTATGAGGCTGTGGGGTTTTTTTTTAAGGTCTTAGTGGAATGTTTACTGAAAAAAGATAATTAAAAATGAAACCACACGGCTCACATGCGCTTTTTGTTTTATATGCAATTATAAATGTATTTTCAAGGCAATTTTAATGCCCAATTTCCACAAAGAATCTTCATCCCCTGTGCAGGGGGGATGTACTCTAAGGAAATCTGGGAAAGAGGCTGTTTGCATAACTTTGGTAATTGAAGCCTCAGAGATTCCATCTACCCAGGAATGCAAAGGATGATTTTCATTCTGGTAATGGGAATAATAGTACTTTCTGGTGCAAGTGGGTTTCTCAGAGGAAATATCGCTGCCAGGCCATGTTGGGTGAGAGTGGTTTGCAGAGAGGAGGAATCGCTGGCTCCCAGGGCAAGTCCTGGGGGAGTCTGCACCACGCAGTGAGCAGCCACCGTGCTGTGTCACAGACTCGCCCAACCAGCAGAAGCATGGTACAAAGTGGCCATCAACGCCACGTATGTACATGAGCATGCACCCACCACACACGTGGACAGCCATGGTGTCACCGTTGCCAAGCTGCCCAGCCCTCCCCTTGTGCAATGGACAGCCAGACTGTCCCAGCATGGAGAGGCACCGCCACCTTCCCGACGGGACCCTTCCGGATGCAGAGCTCGGAGCCACAGCCCCAAAGTGGTGTCCCTGCAGTTGTACCTTCTCAGATCTTCCTGTGACAACAGGGGGAGAGCCAGGAAAACTCAGTAACTGCATGGAAGGGGAAGGGGATCAACCCATAAAACTCCCATCCGAAGCTGGGAAATTGGATGTGTGTCCAGGCCCGAGTAGCCTCTGCCTGCTTCCTCTTCCTTCCTTGATTGATAAATTAAAGAGATTCACGCTTGTCCTTCCATAGTCAGCTCAAGGTCACTCCCTCCAGGAAGCTCTCCCAGACAGGCCACCTTTGGCTCCCATGACACCTGCAGTGCCGCTGTCCCTGGTGCATGGTCCTGTGACCACTGTTTCCCGGGATTGACTCCCTACCCGACTGTGACTCCCTTCAGCAAACGTTTACTCGTCCCCTGCCTGTGACATCATTGAGCTAAATATCAAGTATATGTTATTTAATGTAAAGCTCACAATTATTCTTCCAGAAGTATATTTTTCTTATGTAGGTAAGTAATTGACACTCAAGATAAGAAGTTTTTCTGACCAAGGCAACAGAGCCAGTAAATAGTAGAGCTTGCATTTAATCTTAATAGGGTTGAAACCCTATTTTCTCTTTTTTTATCTCAGTGTTACTCAAAAGGAAAGACTTCTCTGGTGTCTTTAGGAGAAAATAAACTTTAAAACAAACTATGTACCATCACCATTCTCTCTCTCTCCCCCCTGCATAATTAAAAGCACCATTGTTTGGAAGGCAGATGTCTTAAAAATCAAAGTCAACACCACCACCTGAACCGGAAATATTAAGTATCACACCAACTGTTTGGTGTTCACACTGCTTCAAGTTATTTTATCAGAAAAATAGTACAAGTGTTACCATATATTTATTTACATTAAATAACAGAAGTATTGGGTGGCGCCTGTGGCTCAAAGGAGGAAGGCACCAGCCCCATATACTGCAGGAGGGAGGTTCAAACCCAGCCCCAGCCAAAAACTGCAAAAAAACAGAAGTATTTTATCTCCAAACACTGCACAAACCCCACTGTGTGTCACCACCTGTCTCATCATCTGATAAGCCCCTCAAAGTGAGAATCATTGATTTAAAGAACTTCTTATTCATTACAAGCTTATCAAGCTGAAACTTCAATGCTGAAATCCACCTCTAGGACATTCTCTCATAATGAACAAACAAATAACATATTTTAAAACCAAAACATAGGATGAGACCAGTCCCCGTGCTGGACTATGCCTCCCTGGCCTGATGGGTGTCCCCCAGAGCTCACAGCAAGCAGCTGTCAGCCTGCTTTATTAAAGGGAAAGAATCGCTTCCTGTTTGCAAGCTTAGTGCAAAAAAGATACAAAAATCCATTCATAAGGCCAGGGAGAGCTGCCATAACCCCAGGATATTTGTCACATTTAGATTCTATCACCACCAGCAGCAACTGATGGGAACAGATTTAGGAGAGTTTCCAGCATTCCGAAGAGGTCTCCTTCCCTCTTCCCTCTCATAAGACTAGGTGGCTGCTTTTCCAGGGACCAGAAACGGACAAAAAGAGAGATATAATTAATCTCAGCACCATAGACCCCAGCGCCGGGCTAGCTGCTCATTTTTCACGTCCGGAAGATAGTAACTGTCTTAAGAAGAAATGTAGGAAATTTCCACTCCCTGGAACCAAGGTCACCAGGCCAAGACGCACAAGGCCTGACGGAGGGAGGCAGGGATTCAGTTCAGGACACCACCAGACAGAGGGCTGGGCTCCCTTGTGTCACCACTCCCAGATAGATTTTTAAATTCTGGGGGAATAGAGGGCCCACATTTTATTCTCCGAAAAACGGTCTAAGAAAGCCCATTACATCTACCAAGTTGCCTTGATCGGGGAGAGTTCTTTAATACCAGGGATCATGGCGCAGCTAGTTACACAGTCTCAGGGAAGCTACCCCAGGTCAGGATGAAGTGACACTCTCGGTCTGGCATGCCTGGCTCACCATGATGAAACCAGTTAGCAAGGCAAGAACCAAGAGGTATGATTCTCCATTCTGGGGCCAATGACTGTTTTAGAAACTCCACAGCACTATCAGGACTGAGAACAAACAGTGGAAATTGGGATGAGGCAGGTCAGGGGCTGGAAGTTGTTCGGAGGGATTGCGGCCTGTCTGCTTGGTGGAGGACCGGTCCGAAATGATGCTTAGTATGTTGATTGAAGATGATGTGGAAGGGCTTATTAGTTCTGCCAAGAAATTCACCTTGTGTTGTGAGCAAGTGACAGTTTAATTGGAATTGTTGTTTTGGGGAAGTAATTCTGACAGCAAGAAGACCAATTAAAAGATTTTGCAACAGAACAGGAAAGAAAGGGCGAAAACCAGGCCTGCACGTGTACACACCACGCACATCCCTTCCCACCCTCGTCCCGTCCTTGCCGCTACCGCTGACCCGAAAAATACGCTCCCCTTTTCTTTTTTAACTAAAGCCATATTTCTGCCAATTCCTCATACCACATAAAGCTAATTTTGATATAATCCTCATCAAAGACAGGGTCCCACATGGTCTAATCAAATCCTAGCTTTAACTGCGCTTTCCTAAGAGCTTGATAGGGGATCTAGTTTGTAATAAAAGGCTCCCTTCTCAGCTCTTTTCTGCTGTGTCCCCCCTGCCTCCCTCACAGTCTCTCTCTGGTTTCTCTGAACCTCCCTGCTCTCAAATGCCCTGCATCACCCACCACAAAATCCAACAAGATTCTTCACCCAAGTCAGACTGACATTGCCCTGGCCTACACTCTCCTTGCCCAGAGAGTATGCAGTACTCTCTCTGCGTACTTAGTGTATTTATCTCTCGTGACTACGGCTTTCCCCCTTCACACTCTTGCCCACGGTTCTGCCCTTTTCCTGTGTCTAGATCCCCAAAGAGCCGGGCACTGATGTGACAGTGACCAAAGGCTCTTGGGAGAGGCGGAAATCTGAGACGGCAAAGAACATGCTCTTTGTAGCTAAGATTAAGGGAAGAGGGCAAGAAGATCTCACGTTAACACACGTCTGACCCCTCCCAAGGGTCCGCATCTTGAAGGCGGGAACCACACCTTCCTGTCTGTGTCCAGCAGAGTCAGTGACCATTGACAGACACTAAACGAATGGAGAAGTGAAGGCTCGCGTCACCCTCTCTGAGTATCCACCTCCCTTTTCATACTTCTCTCTTCTGCTTACTGACCTGTGTCTTCTTATGAAATAAGTCATCTTTATGAGCAAGACAAGGGACCCCGGGGACAACAGCCTGAAGCAATGCCTCTCATTCATCCTCATTGGCAATTCCCAGAGCAATTAGGAGAATGTAATTATAAATGTCCAAAACTCTCTTACATATTTCAAGCATCAGACATTCACTAATATTAGTAACACATTTATTTAATCTCAAGCATCTTTCTGTATTTGATAAATTGTAAAGAGGGATTTATATGAAATGAGACAGGGTACTTCTTCTCCTATTAAAATGAACATAAATAGCTCATGAAGGATGGCTCACTACAACAATTTGCATGACAAATACACTTCACAGAAACAGGCACCCAGTGTTCTAATCTCATGAATATTTTGAGTAGTTAAGTAGAGCACAGGATGTAAATAGAAGGATGGGGGGTGGAAATAAATGCTTTTGCTAAAGCTTCTATGTAAACAGAAGACTCAGAGATTGCATTTGGGTTTCTTCCTGTTTAATTCTTTACATGTTGTGTCTTTAAATGTGTGTGACTGTGTTTGCCTGAAGTTTTAAAGCAGTTTGTAAAATAAACTGATAGCCAGCAGAGCATATTTAAACAGGTTATTTAGCATTCTGGCCCTAATGGGTTAAGAGCCTCAAGTGGGACACTCTGATCACACACGTTAATTTCATCCCTGCCACGCGATCTGGCAAAGCTTAGCGCACATATTCCTGCAAATTACTGGAAATACCACGTTCCTGTGAGACCAAGTGACAGCTATGAAACTAAGTGGTGTAAGCCAAAGATTCCAATAGACACAGTAAACAAACACACCTCCAGCAGATTTCTCTGCCCCCACTCACACAAGTGGAATATAGTCTTGTCTAAACAGTAATGAGCAACTCTCCATGATTAATGTTGGAAAATAGCCCAGCTCTCTGGCATTGTCTTCACACACCCTCGGGACCTTCTTCCCCCTCTTCTTGGAAGGTGGGGGTCAGGAACGAATGATCAGGGAAACTCCTCCCCAGGAGAGGTCACTGGTCAGATTCAGGTAGATCTGATGTGATTCACAATAGCTGGCTATGATTTTTATTCACAATTTAAAACCCCCAAAGATTTCTTCAAGAAAAAGGTATTGTATGTGATTGCTGAATTATTAATTGAATTGATTATCCTAATAAATAGAATCCTTCAGTTAAATAAAACAAACAAATGTGATGTTTAGCTTTCACCACTGATTTCTTCTCAGACAGAAAGACTAATCCTTTCTGAACAGTGCTATTTAGGCCAGGATCTCTGTTTTGGTTGCTTTTTTGTACAACCCTGAACATTTGGGGACTCCCTTCTGAATTTGCTCACCATCTAGGCTCTACTGCTCCGGCTGCAAACCCGCGCCAGCTCCCCCTTCCTCCCCGCCAGCCTGCGTCCGCGGACACTGTGGCCTCCACGTGGTCCCCTTGGCTGCAGCTGCTCTTCCGCGGTGCTCTGCTTCCGGGGGCTCCGTCCTCATCAAGGCACACTCACTTGCTCTTTGGTCACTGTGTTTACTTTCCCCATGCAGCCTACAGCCACACAAAGGCCAAATGTCACCCCTCTCAAGACACCCAGCAAAGGAAGCTTCAGAATTTGTAGGTAAAAGACAGTCATCTGCTCAGAATTTGAAACTAGAACTTCAGCAGATATCAGATATGGAAGAATGGGGAGCAGATGGATATTGTAGGGGATACCCTCCAATCCCTCAAGCTCCCTACTGAAGTCTCCAAAGACTCTCTTTGATAGTCCACCGCACACGATCCCCCGGCCCGCTGGAAGGTTGAAACCACCAGTCGGATCTTCAGTCCCCTCCTTCCCACTGAGGTGAGAGGGGCTGTTAGTTAACTTTGGAGATCAGGAGCTCTGGAAGGAGAGGTGGTTAGGTTAGCACCCAGGAGGAGCCACCAGGAAGGTCAGCTCAAGGAGAGAGGAGCGTTTAGATTGAAGGAATTTCTGCAGTAGCTAGCGGGGGAGAGCTTAAAACTTATATTGAGCTCAGCAGACTTTCACAGTAACTTTTAATTCACTGGTATACGTCTATGCAGACCCAACCCCTCTGAGGGAATGCCTCAGTTTAACCATCGGCAGACGGGGGAGGACAAGCCCAAGTCCCACGTGGAGGGTCTGTGAGGCTCGACTGGGAATCGCACACTAGTACCTGGACAGCTTCGAGCACAGTAAACACTCCAAAACTTACTTTTACTATATTAAAATTGAATCTATTTATTTTATTTCTTCCACATACATAAAATTAATCCCCTAATGAGAATTTGATCGACGTTGAGTGAATGCAGAGCGGAGTAGAATTCTTCCTTGGAGAAGTCCACTGTGCTGAGGACCGCACCCCTTCCACCAGCATCTGCTATTTTCGGAGCAACAACTTATTTTTACCATAGCAGAATAATAGTACTTCTTGGGTAGAATGTGCTCTTAATGAGATCCCCATCATAACCTAAAGCTCCCGAGTTTCCTGAAAGAAATTATGCCTCAAATCTGTCAGTCGAATCGTAAACATAGGAATGGGGAAAAGATGCACAACACTGCTGGGAAAAACACCTCAACAATATTGTTTATTTGGAAAGGGTTTAATAGCAAAATTAGACCATAAAGCCCTAATTTTACCTGTTTTCTATTGTTACGTGGACCTGGAATGGCATTCATCGGTTTTCACGTCTCTCTTTCTGCGATCACCATGTACAATATCGTCCAGTACTTTTTAAAGGCACCTCTATGTACTGCTTCTAGCCAACCTTCTGAGGTTTCAAAATTTTTAAAAATATAAAACCAGCTGCCTGGGATCTAGCAGACAAGCATTACAAGTGACATTTACAAACATCATTCTTTCACTCCCAGTTCACAGGCATTTTGACAAGAAGAAAATACAAACCTTCACTCATTCCAGGGCAAACATTCTGAAACTAAATGATTTACATGGTAATGGGCAAAGGTTAAATTCACATATTTCATAGCCTTCTTACCAACTGTACTCAAACCTCTCAAGTTTATGCAAATCTTTGGTCTTTCTATATCCAAATATTTTGATGATGATCATTGAGGTCATGAGGTTGGGTCTCTATATATGAGAACATTTAACCAGAAATGTATATATATAGTAGGAATCATTTTTTTTTAATTTGTTAAGTTTTTTTTGTTTTTTGAGACAGAGTCTCCCTATATTGCCCATGGTAGAGTACTGTAGCATCACAGCTCATAGCAACCCCAAACTCTTGGGCTTAAGCCATTCTTTTGCCTCAGCCTCCAAAGTAGCTGAGACCACAGGAGTCCGCCACAATGCCCCGCTATTTTTGTGTGTGTGTGTGTGTGTAGTTGTCATTGTTGTTTGGCAGGGTTCAAACCTGCCAGCTCTGGTGTATGTGGCTGGTGCCCCTAGCCACTGAGCTACAGGTGCAGTGCCTATTTGTTAAGTTTTTTATTTCAAATTAATATGAGGTTACAAATGTTTAGGTTATACTATTTTCAATACCAAGGTAAAGTTCAAGTTGTAGTTGACCCTTTGAACACCCTCACATTGTGCACGTTAAGTGAGATCCCACCAACTGCCCTCCCTCCTCCCCGCCTTTTTCGCCTCCTCCTTCCTAAACTATATTTGTGATTTTCCTTTCCTGTGAACACGTAGTTATTTATATATCAGTTTACATTGGACACTTGTTTTCTACAGTAGGAACCATTTTTTTAAATAAGCTATTTATTTTAAAAAATGGGCTTTAGACAAATAATACCTTAAATGATAGTTAATATAAATTATTACTAAATGCCAATTAAAGCAATGATGCTGTCCTTGGCAAAATCTCCTGCCATTGAAAACTGCAGTACGGCATTTCAATTTACCAAGTACACACACACACACAGTTTACCACTCAAATCCCAGAATGGCCAAAGACAGAACAGGCTCCAATAGTACCTTGGGAGGGGGAGATAGAATTATGAAATTGAAAAAAACATCTCTAAGAAAAGTACTGATCCGACTTTAGGAAGAATCTTTTAAAAAGAGGTTATATTTAAGCTAATTTTATTTTACTCTGTCATATCCAAATATGTACATTTCCTAAGGGGAGCTGTTTATTGTTCAAGTTACAGTTTTGGTTTCATGGATATAGAAATGACACTTGTCAGGTCAAAGGTTACAACGTCAGTATTACAGCAACCTGCTGTACATCATTCAACACGAGGAGATGGGTGCTGAGTAATCTACCCAAGCAAAATGGATTTTGAGTTACTTTTTCAGACACGACACTTCTAGGAAGTGACCTTAGATAAGACACTTCAAATAAGGACTTTTTTTTTTCCTTTTTGTAGTTTTTAGCCGGGGCCAGGTTTGAACCCGCCACCTCCAGTATACGGGGCCAGCACCCTTACTCCTTGAACCACAGGCACTGAGCCAAATAAGGAATTTTTCAGCAACCACCCCCAAGATAGATGGCATTTGAGAACAACTGCATTCGCTGATATACACAACTCCATCCTCTACATCCTCCGAGCCTCCAAGAAGTCCTTCCTTGTCTTTTCTCAGACACGTCTAAGCGGTTTCAGGGAGCTGCAGTACAAGCTTTTCTTGCTTGCTTTTTTTCCTTCTTTCCTTTTGTTTTTCTTCCTTTCTTTTTTTATAGAGAGCTGTAAACAAGGAAAAGTTCTTACCCCATGGTGCTTCAATTGGAATACATTTACAAAATTAACTTTGAAAAAAATTGGTGTTGATTAGCTACATTAGATATTCTGTCAACAAATTCAACCCATCCTAATCAGTTATAATTAACACTGATGTTTGATGAGAGGCGCAGTAAGAGTGGTGAGTGGATGTGCTGAGCTGCCCCTCAAGGGGACTGGGTAAAGTCTGCTTATAATCTTCAACTTGGAAAAGAAGAGCATTTGCTTGTTTTGGCCAAATTGGCAAAAGAAACATGTGCCCAGCCTCTAATGGTTACAAGACTGTTTTGTGCAATTTAGCAAACTTGGCAGGCAGATGTTATTCTTCTCCAGGAATAGGATGTGAATTTCGGAATCCTGGCACTTCAGCAAAGCCGAATGCCAACCTAACCCATGCCTTCCACCGTGGTTCTTCTGCTCAAGAATATTAGAGAACATCTTTGGGCAAAGGCAGCAATAATTAAATTAGCATGCTTGTGTGGAAGAAAGGTGAGTTGGTCATTGGGCTGACCCAGGCACATTACCCTGACTGGCAGATGGGCACTCCCAGAAGGCTTTGCTCCTCACCGGCAAGCAACAAGGCCATCCAGGCAGCCCGCACCGCACTTCCCGCCACTCCTTCAACTTCCCACCGACAATAAATGCGGCCTTTGTTTCACTAGGACTTATCATTGCTTTACAAAACAGATCCTCTTTTTTGCCACCGATTCCTTATAGTTCTGCTGGGAATAAAGGAGAGAAATAGAATCTAGTATCATAATTAACATCTATGGATTTATCATGCACAGGAATCGTCCCACCGGCTCCTGGGAGTCCCAGAACTCCTTCCTG
Source organism: Perodicticus potto (assembly GCA_963574655.1). Lineage (NCBI taxonomy): Eukaryota > Metazoa > Chordata > Mammalia > Primates > Lorisidae > Perodicticus > Perodicticus potto. The sequence continues at coordinate 18,067 of CAUYRH010033301.1, read as the reverse complement.
GTCAGTCTCCCATAATCCAGATCCACTCCGGGCTCTCCCCTCTGTCACTTGGGTTTCCCACCTTTCCTTATTTCCTTTTTACAGTACTTAGTTCTCATCAGTCTGCAAACATGCAGATCCTTTTTTTTTTTTTTGGAGTCTCTCACCCTTGGTAGAGTGCCATGGCATCAGCACAGCTCACAGCAACCTCAAACTCTTGGACCCAAGATATCCTCCTGCCTCAGCCTCCAGAGTAGCTGGGACTACAGGATCCCACCACAGCATCCAGCTATTTTTCCTGCTTTTAGTAGAGATGGGGGCTCACTCTTGCTCAGGCTGGTCTTGAACTCCTGAGCACAAGCAATCCACCCGCTCGGCCTCCCAGAGTGCTGGGATTACAGGTGTGAGCCACCTTTCCTGGCCACCAATGTTTTTATCCTAAAGTTACCTTCCTCTAGTTCTTACTTACTTTTTAGTCTTCCAGATCTTATTTCCACCTTCTCTGCTCTATCGCACAGCTCCCCCCAACCACGCCTCCCCAACTATTTGGAACCCTCTCTGCACACTGGGCGGGACGAACCACCCACCCAGGCGTCACCCTCCTCCCCCACAGTACCGTGCTGCTAATTCTCTGAACCTTCTCATCAACCTCTATGTCCCTTCCCTGTTAAACACGGATTTATCCCTTTGTCCTCCTTTCTCAGTTCTCTCTTTTGACAATCCCTTTTTACTTCTGAAAGGTAACCATTGAGACAGAAGCTAATTTGCATACTCCCTGGGGTCCACAGAAGAGCGCCCGTGGGAACCCCCTGAAGGGCTGATGTTCTTTGACTCTGATTAATATTACAACATATTCTCACATTAAACTTGTACGCCTAAGAGTTTTCATTTAGCTGAAAATTTAACAAGTTCAGTTGTAAAACAAAATTTAAAAACCAATACATAAATATTAAAAAATAAAATGTAAAATCAAAATGAATTTTTACATAAAGCATAAACTTACCAGGAAAACCTGCTTTTTATGCCCCAGTTCTCCCCCCACCAAACAACTCTGCTTCACATTTTCCATAGTTCCTGGACAAATCCACATGGATCTCTGATAGGAACCTGATACCTTATATTGAAAAATGATCTCTCATCTCCTCTCAAACCTGCTTCCTCCCCTAGGGAACCTATTCCTGCCAGTATTGCCATCAGTGGGCTAGTGACGCGGTCTGCAGACCTGCCGGCACCCTGACCCCTCAGGCCCTTTGGTTGCTGTGTCCACGCGGTTGCCAAGCCTGTAAATTCACAATCACCCTGTCGTCAGTTTTCTTATCTCCCTTCTGCCATTATTATCTTTGAGTTCCATTGCCGTCAGTGACCCTAAAGGGCATGTCTGGCCTCCTTTGCAACACCCACATTTGTAATACAAACTTTCATCAGATTCATCATGTTCACTTTCAAAAACTTCCCAATTCCAGCATCTATTGTCTCACAATGAAACTCCTTCATCTGGCACCGAAGCCTTCCCTGGTCCAGTCACATCTTATCTTACCTTTCTCTGCTTTTATCCACCCAAGTTCTTATATCTCACAAAAAACAGTTCATTCAAGCCTTATGAAAACATTACCATTTTTCCTACATATAAGGAGAAAAACCAAAGTGAGAGGTTAAGCCATTAATTATGTGGACATCTCAATAGGCAAAGCTTAGTTCTTAAACCCACCGTTCCCCTTTTTACCCAGAGGGGGCGCTCCACCCACGAGACGAGGTGCCGGGCAGAGCAGGTGACCTGCGCGGAGGCAGAGAGGTTGACCCTCACTTTACCTGCTGCCCTCTTTCCACCGACAGCATCACTGCCCAGTCCCTTGGGCCTCTTGGATTTCCATGCATGTGTATTTCTTTGCTTCCGTGTGATCTCAGCAGGGATAAATGAACCTAAGATATTAAAATGCGATTTGTTCAGATCTTTGCCTTCAGGGTGAGCGCTGAGATGCTGCCATCAGCCAGAAAATTTGTGATCTAATTTAGAAGCAGTGAGCCATGCTGTCTTCTCTCAGACACCTCAGCAAGCTGCACTGGGTTCCCACTTGCCTGTGGTTTTGTGCAAGGTTTTCTTTCAAGCCACAAACAATGTTGATTTTTTTTTCTCCACTTTGCCATTTCAAGAAAGATTCACTTAGTAAAAGCAGAAAGTAGGAACTATGCTCTTCAGCTGTCACTCCATTGAAATGCCATATTGTGCAAGTGACTTACCTTTAATCTCTTGGAATCTGCTCTATCAAAGACTTTTCTACAATGACCCACTTTCTACTCGGACTTTTTGGGTGGACTCTGCCCCTGACCTTTGCAGACCATGCTCCATAGTCAGCACTGGATTGGCTTAGGCAAAGAATTCCTGCTGCTCTGAAAGATTTCTTACCCAAGTATCATCAGGTTAAAACCCTTAATACTGCCACTAAACCAAAATCAAAGGAAGGCTTTCAGCTTTTCTATAAACAATTTTACTGATTGTCGTTCCCCTCTCCTCTTAGCTAAAGACAGCTTATTGTTAGTTCGCTAGTTACTTCATTTTCTTCTTCAATTTCTTAGAGGAAAAAAAAAATGTTGGGTTACAAAAGGTATATGCCAGGCGAAAATTCTAGACTTTCTCTAATCCTAAGGCATAGTTAGAGGTGGAAGGAATTGGATATGATTTTGTTTACAAGAATTCAGCACGGCGAGCCCTTGGATTAAATCCAATTTAAGGAAGAGCCAGAAGCTGCAGATAGATGAGTTACTGAACACCCTGGAAAAGGTCTGAGAGATTTAAAGTCTGTTTGGGGATTAAAAATTTCCTAATATTCTCTTACTACTCACCAGGGAAACAGAAAAAGGAAAGGTTTTTAATTCTTAAATGAAATTTAAGATGACTCCCATTTTATTTTTACCTAGCCTGGTAGACACGTACCCAGGAAACATAAACAATGAGAAATGTACCCAAATCAACTTCAGGGTAATTTAATGCGAAAATGCCAGCCTAGCAGCTAAAAATCAGGGGAAGTTGGCATTTCCCTTACTTCTTTCTGGCAACTTCGTGAAATACAACTTTTCCCAAATGAGGCATTTTCTACCCCAGGAGAACAGAAAACACTAGACTCCTCGGGTCTTCAGCTTAAAAACAGGGCAGTCCCAATGGACCGGCCGCTGCAGACAGGATCTTTCACAAACACTGGTGGGCTGGCAGCTGTTCAGAAATGCGACTAAAAGGGATTTGAGGTTTTTAAAATAAGATGTCCCCTCCTCAAAACTCAGATGGTAAATCCCACAGAAGGCAAATACCCTTCTCAGACAAGGCAGTGGGGCAACAGACCAGCACGTGTACCAGCCAGTGACCAGGCCACGTCTACGGGCCCCGTGGCCACCCAGTAAATGGCCTTGGTAAAGCAGAGCACAGACATAGTCTGCAAATTGTGTCCACCTCCAGCTCCCAGGTTTCAACCAACCGGTCTCACTTTCTTATTTCAAAACGCAGTGTGACTTAAGAGAATGGCATGATGCCCACCCTAGGCTTCAACTTTACGCTTCAGCTCCTGGATCTAACTTCCAAGACAAGTGAGGAGGATAAAGGCAGGGACGTTACCAAAAGATCTTTAAGCAGAGCTCGAAGTAGGCGTGTCTTTTCTTTCCAAATCCAACCTATCATGATGTTCTCCTTCCCTTAAAATAACAAAGATTCCACGCAGATTATCAGAACAACTTCGCAAGCTTGATCAAAAGGCGTATCCATTGCTAGGAATGGGTTTGTTTTCGATCCCATTTTCCTCTGTGAAAACCTTTATTAGATTCTCAACTCTAAGTGCGCTCTGACCATATAATTTAGCAGAATGCTGCATTTCCTTAAGCCTATTTTCATCACACAGTCAATTGTTCATCATGAATATAAATATAATCCGTAGACTCCAACAAAATGTGCTACACCTTTAGCACTCCCTTAAAATAAAAGTTGTATAAATTGTCACTGAAAATTACACAGCCCCATTACCTGTATTTCAAATTGTACTGATTAAGTCTTTCATATAACCAACCCATTCGGCAGAGATAATTAGATAGCATAGGAAGCTCTAACATGAAATCAAAGAATTTAAGTCTCATTGTAAGCGCCAAGTGCCAATCAGAGCCGTGTGTCTGATGTTTATAAGGCGAGAGTGCCACCTACTGGCAAGTATTAAAGATTGCACTGTCTGACCTAGGTCCGCTGACTTCATCCTTGCTATCTGACCATGACAGGGTTTCCTTGTACACCTGAACTGCGTGGGTTATGCAGGTGTACAGCTTGCCATGCGGGGCGTTAATATTTTTGTGAGGATATCACATAAAAAGAGTTTGTATGTCTATCATTATACCTTACATTGCATATACATAACCATGTCTGTTCCCTTGGTTTTTTTAGACTTCGCTCTCCAACTATAATCTCAACAAGATCAACGACATTATTTTATTCACTGATGTATTCTACTGGGAATTGAACAGTGCCTGACACTTTTCAAATATTCATTATATAAATGAATGCAAGAATAAATGAGCAGAATGCTACTACAGCTTTAAGGAATTGTAGCATATTGGCTAATAACCTAAGTGTTAAAGACAAAAAAGACATGAGCTGAAACTATGGCTCCTGTTTCTGATCTCTGTCTTGGACTTTTGTCATATTTCTTAATTACCTTAAGTTTCAGTTTGCTTATCTATAAAGTAGGAGCAAAACCAACGTAGGTTGGACGATTAAAATGGCAAATGTTTATAAAGCACTTGGCACAAAGTAAGTGCATAATAATCGATAGTATGGCCATTATTATTAAATGTTGTCATTTTGGGAATGTAAAGTAGTGCCAACTTATGGGAAACAGTATGGGGGTTCCTCAGAAAACTAAAAAGAGAACCACCATATGATCCAGGGAGCCCACTGATGGCTTTATACCCAAAAGAAAATACCAGTATATTGAAGCCATATCTGCAGCCCATGTTCACTGCAGCAACATTCACAATAGCCAAGCTATGGAATCAGCCTAAGTGCCTGTTAATGGAAAAATGAGTGAAGAAAATGTGATATGTTCACAGTAGAATTCTATTCATCCATTAGAAAAAAGTGAAGTCCTTTCCTTTGCAGCAACATGGATGGAAATGGAGTCTATTATGTTCACGAAATAATGCAGGTACAGAAAGACAAATTTTTCATGTCTTCCTTTATAGGCAGGAGCTAAAAAAGTGGATCTCATGAAGGTGGAGAGTGAGAGAGAAGGTGGTTTCCAGAGAAAGATGAAGAGAAGTTGGCTGATGGGTACAGACACTTAGAAGGAATAAGTTCTAGTATTTGACAGTACAGCAGGAAAATTATAGTTAATATTATATCATATATTTCAAAACAGCTGGAAGCTGTGTTCCCACACAAAGAAAAGATCAACGTTTGAGGTGATGGATGTCCTGATTACCCTGATTTGGTAATTACGCATTGTGCATGTCTCCAAATATCACTTGTACCTCCCAAAAAATATGCATCCATTTTAAAATATCTAAATAATAAATAAATTACATGATTCTAACACAACTGAGGGGTTTGTCAGAAACTTAATGAAGACATCGAGGAGGTTTTTATGCCGAGAGCTCTTCCCGCTCTGCCCTGCTTGTCCTCGACTCAACTTCCAGCTACATCTAACCTACCAAGTCCTACAATTGGATCAAGTGCTGGTCCCAAACCAGTGTGATCACAGATCCTTGGGGTTGTTAGGAGTTAGAGCGTGATATTTGAATCCCTATCTGCCTCCTGATCAGTGACCAAATACAGAAACAAAATAAAATAATAAAAATTTCTAACTGTTCTCTGAAGCGCTTGAATAGTTCAGAATCTCTGGTGGGTTTTGCAAGGGTTTTAATTTATATTACAGCTGATATTACATTTTGTTGCCTGCCAGGGAACCATTCTGTACTTGCAGGGAAATATCTACTCCTGAGTGTTTCTGTTAGAATATTAAGCAAGCAACAGAAAACTCACTGGAATTGACTCAAATGTTAACGAGCTCGACGGTCTCATGTAACCTGGAGTCCAGAGGTGGCGGTGTTGCTGCTGTCTCTGTTCCATGCTCTGCTATCCACAGTGTTGTTTTACACTGAAGGTGGCTCTTCCTGTGGCCCTAGGATGCTCCCTGCAGAAGTCCAGGCCTCATGGAGATGGTTTTCACGTTCAGAGGAGAGAGAGCATGGCTCCCAGAAAGATCCTGGGAGAGAAAGGAGAATCTTTCCCAGAAAGCCCCAACGAATGGGTCAAAATACGAAAACATCATGTCTATTCTTGAATTGGTTGATTTTTTTTTTCTATTCTTTTGTTTTTTGAGACAAAGTCACAGCTCACAGAAACCTCAAACTCTTGGGCTTAAGCGATTCTCTTGCCTCAGCCTCCCAAGTAGCTGGGACTACAGGCACCTGCCTCAATGCCCGGCTATTTTTTATTGCAGTTGTCATTATTGTTTGGCAGGCACAGGCCGGGTTCGAACCCGCAAATCTCACGGTATATGGGCGGCACCGTAACCACTGTGCTATAGGTGCTGAGCCAGATTGGTTGATTCTTAAAATTGATCTCACTGGCTTAGAGTCTGTGATCAATCAGGATGCATTCCTGGAGACAGAGGGGTCAGCCTCTGCTGAGTCCTGCAGGCTGCGTGATGGAGAAGCCTGAGCAAATCCAGGCTGGTTAAAAAGGACAAAGGAATGAATGGAAGCAGGGGGAGCAGCTAAAATTTCCCACACTAATGAGCACTCACAAATAGAGGAGACTGGTCTGGGGGACAAATGTCAGTATGTTGAATTATTTCTGATTTTAAAAATGTCCCTGAAATAACTGTTTTAAGGGAACACTTTTTTTTTTTTGGCCAGGGCCAGGTTTGAACCTGCCACCTTCGGTACATGGAGCTGACACCCTACTCCTTGAGCCACAGGTGCCGCCCTAAGAAAACACTTTTTGACAGTCCACATGCAAAGGGTCTGATATACTTCCACAGAGATTGGTGTGTTCAGAGCCAAACATATTCAGGTGTATATAAACGTAAAAGTTCTGTAATCGTTTACTTAAACATGATTCACATTTGGCAACAGAAATGTGCGTTAAAACTGTCAACGAGTACTGTGTTTATTATTCCTCCGGGTCTCAATTTCCCCACCTGTTAGGCAGGAGATGAAGTAGATGAGTTCAAAGGTCTTGCTGACTGCTGCGTTCCTGTCTGGGCATCCATATCCACCCACTTCACCAAATGAACACGGGTAACGAGTTGCACGTTTTTATTCTTCATTCTAGTAAGTATGGACCTCCTGTCGTACCGATGCTACTTGATCAGGAACTGACAGAGACACATAGAAGGGTGAAGCAATTTTCTGTCTTCCAGAGCTTTTATTGGAAAGAAAAGGCAGATGTAGAAAAAGTTAGAAAATAGGGCAGCAAACAGTTGCTAAGCAACCGTGGAGCAGAACAGAGGAGTGTCCTGGGCAGCGAGAGGGAGGTGAGGGGAGAGGTTAGGCTCAAGCTGTACTAGAAGAGCAGGTGGAATAAAACACGGAAGGCATTTAAGCAAACACGGCGGGTCTGGAATTGATTTAACACGTTCGTAAAACTGAGAAGACGAGAATGACTGAGATTACGGACGACATCGGCGATGATGCTAGTGGGTGTGACAGCTGCAGGTTCCTGCGACCCCCAGGTGCCAGCACTTTAGTGACAACATTTCATCCAATCCTCATCATAACTCCACACGTTCCCTGCCCCCAATTACAAATGTACACGCGTAGCAAGTAGCAGGTCTGTGACAAAGACACAGGGCCTACAGCTGGGAGGACCACAGCGCTGTTCTTTACCTCACTTCCCTGCGCTTTCTTTCCAGAACACCCCGGGCCTGAATGCCGGGTGCACACCAGTTACAGGCCCCTCACTTGGGAAAACAAAGACGTTTACGGGGAGGCTACATCTCCTTTCATCCCCGTGAAAATAACCTCATTCATCCCACAGACAGGGGAAGATTGGGTTGGGGAAGGTGCACAGTTTCATAACTCGGGTGATGTCAGTGACAATGATGGCGCTGCTTGTTAGTCACTGAAATGTCAACGTCTGGACCTATTTGAGAAATGACACGCTTGTATCCTGAAACTGGATTGTCAGACTCTAGGAGAGCCATGTGGTTTCTGGGTCGCCTGCTCCCTCGGTGGTGCTGCTGAGAGGACACGGCCGCCCCTCCATCGTCTGCACAGCAGCACTTCTACAAGAGGCTCCCCTCAACCCGCGTGTATCCAGAGCTCTCATGTGGGTTTCTAGGGCCCAGGCCTGCACTGCCTGTGTCACCCAGAGCCCACTATGTGCCACCCCCACAGCCCATCACCTGGGCAGCATTGTTCACATGGAAATGGAGTTCCTGCCACTTGGCCCTAATTCCCAAACACACGCCCCAGGAAGTCAAGTCCTGTGACTGCCGAGCTCCCCTCGCCAGCCACCGTTCCCTCCCCTACTATTGTAAAAAATGCCATTTGATCTGTGACCTGCATTTAAAAACTGACATCTGATGGTTAGGGCGGTCATTAGACATCATTTAAAAGTTATTTCTGCCTTGTTAACTGCGTTACTCTGTGATCAAATTATGGGATAATTTAGAGGAATTCAGGCATATTGATTGTATAATCCATAATGTGTGTAATTAATAACTACCCCCTGAAAGCTCTTGTGAGAAATTGTAAGGATTCACATTAGACGAGAAGGCGAAGCCTGAATGGTCCTTTCTCCTCGGTGCCTTTTATTAACTTCGCATAAAAGGGAAGCTTTCAAAGGAGATGAAATCAAGATTCCAAGCCAGAATTTATGGCTTCGAATGGTAAGTTGCACAATTTACATTTCTAATGGCCAGATGGCTGTACAGTGGGAGACGCCTTGCCGTGAGTGCCTGGGATGTAATCTTTCTGGACACATGTATCGGGGGTCACTCTGGCTGCTGGATTTCTAGGGATAGTTTCACCCACCATTCTTGAGTCACGAATTGGGAGATGGGGCCCATCCTCGCCGTGGGGCAGCAGTGGCACAGACTGCCTGTCTCACAAGCTGATGGCATCCAGCCATTCTGTTAGCATAGGCTGTTTCCACTGACATGATTTAGACTGGTGGTGGTAAAGGTGACAAGGGTTACTTTACATCCCTGTCTTCTTAAATTTTATCCTGCTATGTACACCACCAGGTCCCCAAATATGTGCAACAGAAACATTATTTCCTATGAACTAGAATATCAGCCCCCATCTCTCTTCTATTATTCTACCCCATGAGTCAGGGTAGAGCGTCCACCAGGCCACAGCACACCTGAGCTCGGTTCTGGGCCCAACTCAGGATACCGTTCAGTGGCCCCTTCATCTTGGCCACTTGGGTCCTGGCTGGCCTACAAAGAGCCCAGTGGCACTTGCATGGGTGGATCTCTGCAAAGGGAAGAGAGCAGAACTCGTGAAAAGGAGATGCACTAATTCAAAAACAAGGTCTGCCTTGGCCGTTTGCGAAGCAAAGGAAACATGATCACGTTTAATGTTCACACCTGGGTGGTTGGACACCTGCATCAATTTACCATCCTCCTTTGCTGCCTGCCAACGATGCACGTGCCCGCACAGTCACGTGACCGTAGCCGCCCCCCAATGGTGCACGTGCCCCCACAGTGACGCGACCATAGCCACCTGCTAAAGCTGCACGTGCGGGCGCAGTGACCTGACAATAACCGCTGGTATTCGTTGAGCTCAGCACCCTGCCCCGTGCTTTGCACACTCTGCTGTATTTAATCACCGACACAACGCTGGTGCATGTCAAGGCTATTGCCAATATACAGATAAGGACCAGACCAGTGGGGAAGCTCAGTGATGTCCCCAGATCCCACAGCTGGGAAGTGGCGTGGCCTAGACACCCATGTTCCAGACCCTTCTGCTGCCCCACCCCGCCGTGTGCTCCCCAGAAACCCCTTCATCGTGGACACACCCCACAGTCCTTGCTCCTTAGGGGCAGAATAAGAGAGAGGCAAGGGGTGAAGATAAAGAACGTCCCTGATACCGTGAAGAAACACCCTATCTTAAGGGAAAAAAAAGGAAGAAAAACTGTGAGAACTTTTCAGTGGTGAGAGAAGCCAACAGATGTTTAAAATATAAATGAAAATTTAAAAAAAAAATTGTAAGGCAGGCTACAACTCACTTTTGTTCTGATATCGGGCAGATGACTGGCTGCTTCACCACCCAGGTCTGGTTTCCTCGCACACCTGGAGGGCGGCTGCCTCCGATCCGGTCCGCGGCTTGTGGATGGCGGGGTCTCCCTGGGTCTTCACGGAGTCTTTTTTCCTGTATCTCTGGGTCTCCATCTTCTCATCTTATAAGGATACAAGGATTAGGACCTACCCAATGACCTCACTGAACTTTTATTACCTCCTTAAAGACACTTTTATTACCTCCTTAAAGACACAAGGATTAGGACCCACCCAATGACCTCACTGAACTTTTATTACCTCCTTAAAGACCCTATTTCCAAATAAGTCCCAGTCTGAGGCCCTGGTAGCTGGGACTGCTCCATGGGAAGGGGGGAGGGGCAGGCATCGCTCAGCCTCCAGCGCCATCCCCCACCACACACAGACACAGGCTTTACCTCGGGACCCGCAAGGAAGGTCTGGTGGACACACTGCCTTAGTAAGAGGAAATTGGTAGAAAATTTAAGGCAAAGTTGTCCTCCCTATATGGAATTAATGAAACAAATAGGAGGGAAAACGTGGGCCCGGAGGTGAGGTGCAGGGCAGAGAGTGATTTTCAGCTGGAACAGAAACACAGTGAAAGTCACAATTGGAGCAGCTGCCTGCTCCCCACACCACAGACACACCAGGACCCCCAGCTCCCTGCAGGACAGGGCTGGAATGTATTCTGTTCTGATGAGAGGCTGGACATCCTTGGGTGACATGGTGGTGAAGGGCATGGCATTTTTTCAGTGAATTACCATCAGATCCAAGCCTGCTTGTCCAATCTGGTGTCACGCAGGCCCTGGTGGTGGAGATGTGATCCGAGCTTCACCTCCTGGTTCCAGCCTCCCACACTGAAGCAGAACTGGAAAGGGTGTCCGGTGCTCGAGGAGAGAGCAGTGGGCATCTGCTGGGACCCAGGGCAGCAGCAACGCCTCATGACGGGACGTGCAGCTGGTCCGGGTGAAAGGGGGAGGGCAGTCCAAGGGACTCACAAACGCTCCTTGGCTCAATCCCGTGGAGTGGGATTTAAAGACAGGAATAACAGTATAATGCTCCTGGCAGTTTACCACCAATATGTTCAAATAAAAATCATTGGGTTGTCCTGGCCTTCAAAAAGGCGACTGAATAAGTGATGCTAACAAATGCATCTCCTTCGAGCTTAACGAAATTATCCTAAGCCATTGTGAAAGTTCATGGCCGCTGACGGTGCAGAAAGAAAACATTTCCCTTCAGTTCTGTTTCTTTGTGGATGACGTGAGGGTGGGCCCTGTGCCCGCACGGCAGCCGCTGTCCAGCAGGCGCACAGACACCCAGCCTGCCGAGCAGCCTCCTCTGTCCCTGACCAGGCAACCGTGCCACAGGCCTACGTGCAAGTCGGTCACGCTGAGTGTGGCTGAGTGCATGTGGGCGGGTCTGTGCTTAATGACATAAATCGATAGATGAATCACTAGAGCGTATTGGCGGCTGTTTCCCAGACAGACAATAAACAGCGCAGGTGCGCAGATCTATTTTCTCATCTCTTTGGAATCCTGTGGAGCAAATAGGTACAAAAAAGAAAAACGAAGGACAGTCAGACAAAGAGGAAAGGCAAATGAGATATTTTAAGTGCGTTACAGGGAGGAGGCTGGCACTGTGATTTTTGCAAAAACACACACAGAGAGATGAATTTGGGCCACTGTGAGTGAAGAGAAGAAACTTTTGAACTCCAGCTCACCCAGTGCAGTCCAGTACTTAGTTATTACCTCACCAGGAGGACAAGGACACAGGCATAAGAACAGGAAGCAAAAGTGAAGGAGAGAAGCAGAACCTGAAGCCTTAGACACAAAGGAGTCAGGGGCAGGGGCTGTGCAGGGCCCTTTCGGAAAACCCTGGAGGGGCCCAGCGCAGATGCGGGAGCCATGTGGGAGGTCAGGTGCCCTAGGGTTCAGGGAGCCTCTCAGGTGAGAAGGGAGAGGTGGGTCCAGCAAGGGTGGCCCAGCCCTTAGGAGACCACCCGTCAGTGGTGCAGGGAGGGGAGGCGAAGCACAGGGTCTGCGACCCCAGAGGGGCCCCAGCCGGAGGTGGCGGGGACAAAGCAGCACAGCACCAGCCTCAGAAGAGCAGCCCCCCAGCACTGAGGTGCAAGAAGAGGGGTGAAAAGCAGCTGGTGCAGGTCAGCGGCTCACTGTCAACCTCCTCCCACCCCATCCTGGTGCAGGGTCCTGGACATCACCGGCACCAGCACTAACAGGGGGACTCAATGATGTGGGCTGTGCTGCCGACACCGTGAAGCCTCCCCCGACTGCACAGCATTGAGCAAGTCGAGGAGTTCGCGTAGGACCTCACTGACCAGCACCAACTCAGAGCGGCGGTTGTAACAGCCCCTTCCAAACCTGTGGTTTGGAGAAGAGTTTGACGAGGATGAGCTCAGCAAAGTTAGAAGAATGAATCTCACTTGGAAGCAGCAGGGCTGCCCCAACTTGCTCTGCATAGTTGGGCCAGCAGAGGGAGGGATGCAGTGGGTGCCACCTCTTTCTGATGTTGAGTTCCTATAAAATAAAATGCATTTGCAAACCCAGCATGGAGCTTCTGGATAACACTAATACCATCCTTACATCCTCGGTCCTCAAGGGTCACCTGTTTGCAGTTGAAATGATCTGAAATTGCAGCCTCTGTCGTGTTGAGCCAGTTGACTTGTCACACGTTTTTTGGTAAGACATGGATGATATTGGAAGAAAAGTCATTTTTTAAAAGCCACAGGCTATCCTTGCCCTCAGCTGTAATAATGCACCTGATTTTGGTTTCTTTGAGAGGTATATTTCTGTCCATCCCCCATTTTCACCCCTCTGGCTCCTTCCCATTCTCCTCATCTTTTGGAGTTTGGGACTCTGATTTGAAATGGACGGTGGTTTCTCGAGAGCAAGTGAGACTGTTGGAATTCAATTCCAGCCATACACTTTTCTAATAGTTCTAAGCTCCTTGTTGCCATTTATAATAACTGATATAGAACTCATGGAAACACAGGTGTACATCTATATTCAAATGAAATTATACTTTGCACTGTTTGTTAAATATCTCAATTAATTTTCCAAGAAAGAAAATATTGGAAAGCCCAAAATAGCAACTTTTTAAAACTCAGATGCATAATAGCAAAATAGGGAATTGTGTGGCTAATTGACATAATTCCATGAATAAAAAGAATCCCAAAAAGGATAATTCTGACAATGATATCAACTGTGTTAAGGTTCTTCTAGTAGTAAGAAATAAAAACATACTCTGGATAGATTTAGAAAGACGTGAGGGAAGGAGAGGATTTTGTAAAGCCCCAGGGGCTTCACTGGCAATTTCCTATAGAGCATCTATTTTCAACCTTGATTACGTAATAGAATCACGTGGGGAAATCTGAAAACTAAGCACTGTGCTGGCTCACTCAGACAAATGACCTCAGAATCTCTGGGGGATGGGACCTGAAAATAAGTACATTTAAAAAGCTTTCCAGCTGATTTTAATGCAAGACCAAAGGTTGAGAACTATTCCTCTGAAATATTGGAATTAACATGATTCAATCTTAATGACTCCATTCTCCAATGTTTTTAGCTTAAAATTCTGAAATTCCCAGGAGAGAGGCTCTAAGTGGCCCCTTTTACATTCACAGGACACCACTGGAAAAATAATTAGCCTCTTCCAAGAAGGCAAGGTCATGCTGTACCCGCCATGGCAGCTGGAATCCTCGTCTCTGATCAGAGCAGGCTGAGTTATGTGAGTGGGGCAGGCACCCCGGAGGGACCATGACACCCTCTGTGGGTGTGATGGGAAATATCTCTTCTCAGAGAACACACACAGATAAAGTGACAAGACAGAGCCCCGATTCCAGCAGGGCAGCCCAAGACACAGAATGAAAGCAGAGGTGTTTCACACGTGCCCTCCAGGGAATGGCCCCTCCTACATTTATTCCTTCAAACACCACATCGCCTGGTAAAAGCTCTGTATTAGTGAATAGAAAAGGGGGATTTGTAATCACTTTCTTCTGATGACCCTGTGAGTGTGGGGGAAACCATAGCTTATGCAATAAAAGAAAAGCTTCTCTTAAGTAGGTAAGTATTTCCCAGCAAGGCTAGTTTAATGGTGACTAACAGGCCCTGCTTGTTCCTAAATGCTGCAAAGATGAGTTCAGTCTGAATTCAGTTGTAGGAGACTGAGTACAGGCTTATAAGAGCGGTCACTGGTTCTTGAGGGAGGTGCTGGGAGCGGGACAATCTCCGAGCCGGCACAGAGATGTATTGCAGCCTGGAGACAAGCCCTCAAGCAAGTGCATGCATTAATGAGATCTGATCCGTTGCTCCTTAGCAAGCAAGTGTTTGACATTGAACATTTGTGATGCAACAGGGTGGGAGTCAAGCCGGCGGGGAAAGAACAGGTAGGGATCATTAAGCACGTGATCCTAGGACTTGGGCCCCTCATCTGTTGAATAATGTTTCAATAAAAGGCCACAGCAGAGGATACTGGAGGCTTCCCTGCACCTATGGGAAGTCCACCTCTTGCAAGCATTTGTACTTCTATCCACGTCATGGCTGTTTTATTCATGCGGTGAGGGGTGCCACAGTGGCACAAACATTCAGTCCTAACAGAAACTGGGAAGTAAATAATTTCAACCTAACTTTGTTTAATATAATAAGTAAACAGCTACCCCAGCTGTGACATAGATGTTAAAGAGAACACACGTAGATGTGTGGAATAATTTACAAATCAAAACCAGTATAGACGCATCCAAACGCAAGCATCTGGGAAGCATCTATGAGGCAGTCTACACCGGGAGCATGAGGGTGAGACGGCCCCAGCTCTGACGGGGCCAAACCCGACTCAGAGAGAGGGGTCCAGCTCTCAGGAGAGCACGCAGTTCTGAGAGAATGATTCCCTGGTAAAGGCTACGTGACTGCACAGTCACAGCCCTGGGGTAAGTCTGAACCGTGAGCCCTGCTCTGCCCCAGAGGCTCCATAAAACAGCCCACAGAACAGGCTGCTCTATCTCCATAACATCCCACTAGAGTCCAAAGCACGTGAGGGTCAGGGGCTCATGAGGGGACAGCCGTATATTCACACTGCTTAGAGTGTGACTGGGCAGAAAAGAGAAAATAAGGAAGACCTGAAGTGTCAGACAAAGCGTATGGGGCTGCCACACAGCAAGAGAGAGCTGCCTCAGTGGGTCCTTTCATAAACAGAACTCGAGACAAGGAACAGGAGTGCCAGTCATTTAAGTCCTATGTGAGGAAAATATCAGCAGGGACATGGGGACCTGACGAAGGGAAGAGAAGAGAATTCGAGTTGTGTCGTCAAGTAATTGCTTCTCCACCCTGCTGGGGAGGGCATCGTGGGAGGCTGAGAAGAGCACACACCTCAGAATTACCCTAGGGCAATGGTTCTCAACCTGTTGTCGCCACCCCTTTGAGGGTCTCCTGCATATCAGATATTTGTATTACAATTCATAACAGTGGCAAAATTGCAGTTATGAAGTAGCAACAAAAACAAATTTATGGTGGGAGTCACCACAACATGAGGAACTGTATTAAAGGGTCGCAGCATTAGGAAGGTTGAGAACCACTGCTCTAGGGGAAATAGAAGGGTGTTAATACCTGGCACCTTAGGTGATCTGGGCATGGGACAGACTGGCTCCAGCAGCTGATAAAGCCCTGAGCGAGTGAGTTGTGATGCTGGCAATGATGTGAGTGGAAATGGTGAGGCATGAATGCACAGGGGGCCCTGTAAGGACGTTAGCTGCAGCAGGAAATGCCAAGGGAGGTACAGAGGAAAGAACTAATGGGACAAGAGGAGACCTACGTTTGTGGCCAAGATCAATAATATAAACTTCTGGGATGAAAGAAACAGATGCAAGGGGTTCCTGAGCAAGATGGCGGCCAAGTAACAGCTTCCTTGCAACTAGGCACAGTGAGTCTGGAGAGAGAAGACTCCAGGCATCTCTGGCTGGTGGTATCTGCCCAGAAACATCCCTTTGGGGACACAGGGAGTCAGCATGAGACTTGTGGACCCCATAAGGAGGACAAAAGCAGTGGCAAGTGTTTGCATGTGTTCGTTCGTTAGGTCTAATCCCGCTGGCAGCTCTAAGTACAGCAGCAGTGAGATTGCAAACTGAAAAGGCCTTACCTGTGAGCTGTTTGGGTTTTTTTTGGACATGGCACTCAGTTGAACTACCTTGGGAAAACTTGGGCAAGAGTGCAGAGGACTTTAAGTGTTGTCTAGGGCCCCAGACTGAGCCACTGAGCCAGTATTTGGCTGTGGGCCATGTGGAGCCATTGTGGGAGAAGTGCCCCGGCAAACTCTGCCCTCAGGGTCACAGAGCAAAGATCCAGTGAGAGCAAGTAATCTAGTGACTGAGCAGCCTAAAGGCAGGGACTGAGACACCCTACTGCCTTAGCCCTCAGGGGCAAACAGTGAGACAGGTTTTGGCACACTGGGTAAGTGGGCAGCCACTTCAGGAGGGATCCCAGCGACAAATGCTTTCCTGGGAAAGCTTCTTAGCCAAAGTTAGCAGCTTAAATTGCCTTTTAGGCAGGCTGAGGAGAGATTTAGGCTCTCTACCACCCTGCAGGGTTTGAGAAATCAGCAGAGGCCTCCAGTCTCCATCTCGTATAGCCATATCAGCTTTGTGATTAAGATATCATACTCCAGAAAATTACCTGTTGCCCAGACAATATCCAGCAAGATATATGTACTGCTTTGTTTTTGGTTTTGTTTTTTGTTTTTGTTTTTTTTTAATTTTAACATTCTCCCTATAGATTTTTATTTTCTTTTTTTTTCTCTTTCTTTTCTTTCTTCATTTTTCTAGTTTAAATATAATTTTTCATTATTGCCTTTTTCAACAATTAGAACTTCATTTCTCTACTGTTTCTACCCTTATTATTTGGTTTTTCCCCCAATTTTATCCCACAAAGTTTTCTGTTTGCTTGTTTTGGTTTGATTTATAGCATTTTTTACTTTCCTCTCTACTTGGTGGAGGTGGGGTACTGTGTCTGAACAGGCTAGCAAAGAGCTGCTGACCTCAAGGGAACCACCCAACCCAGCACCTGCAGAGGTTGTGGGATTTTAAGGTTGAGTCAAAGTAACCTAGTGTACACCTATATTGCTCCTGTCTCCCTTTTTCTGTGCCTCTCTTATTTTTGTCAATATTCCCTTTTATCCACCCCCTGTCCTTTCTCTTTTTTCTTTTCTTTTTTTTCTTTCTTTTTTCCCTCTTGCTCTTCAATCTTCTCATTCTGGTCCTGTACCAAAAGGACTCATCAAAACCCTAGTCCAGAGTCATGGCAACTTAAAGACCAAGAGTAAGTGAAAGGAAAATTAGGTCAAGGAAACAAATAAAAGAAATCACTCATGAGGAAGAACCAGCAGAAAACTCCTGGCAACATGAAATACTAGTCTAGAGCAACACCCCCCACCAAGGGACTGTGAGGTAGCTACTGCAGAGGATTCCACCTATAAAGAAATGTTAGAAATGACAGAAAGTGAATTTTAAATACAGATGATGAAAACAATGAAGGAAATGATGGAAACATTGAAGGAAACTGCTGATAAAGTGGAAAATAACCAAAAGGAAATCCAAAAACAGAATCAAATAAGAGATGAATGACATGAAAAATATAGAAAGGATATAGCAGAGCTGAAGGAACTGAAGCAGTCCATTAGAAAACTTAAAGATGCAATAGAAAGTATCAACAGGGTAGTGCCTGTGGCCTAAAGGAATAGGGCACCCGCCCCATGTGCCAGAGGTGGTGGGTTCAAACCCAGCCCCAGCCAAAAACTGTAAAAAAAAAAAAAAAACCCCAGAAAGTATCAACAACAGATTAGACCATGCAGAAGAA
>CAUYRH010033300.1:0-14511 GCA_963574655.1 Perodicticus potto | reverse complement strand
TCCATTCCTGGGTTGATGGGCACTTGGGTTGCTTCCGCATCATCTTGGCAGTTATGAACTGAGCTGCATTCTGGTGCAAACGTCCTTGTGGTATGATGATTTTTATTCTTCTGGGTAGATACCTAGTAATGGGACTGTGGGACCAAATGGAAATTCGACTCTTTTTATGATCAATAAATTTGTGCTGAGGAAGTTTAGTTATAGGTTCAAGTGTGCCGTGAGATAAAAAAGGTTGAAACACACTGCTATGCACTAACAGGAAATTACTAGGTTATTTTATCCCTTTATTATGTCATAAAGATATTAGGTGCCTTTATTTATATTGTCTATGTGGATTTGTTTGATAGCATAACTCAGGGGCAAAGCTGTATATTGTGGATGCAGTGATATAAGGATTTCCTTCTCGTATCCTATCTAATCCTTGAAATGATTCCGTGAGGGCAGCAGGGAGCATGAGTCCCACTCTTCAAGGGAGGAAACTGGAGTCCTGGCTGTCCTGCTGCCCACACAGGTGCAGGCAGTAAGGGTGTGCTATCCGGAAGCAACTTAAGAACCACAGAGGATGCGAGTGAGGAATACGCTGACCCTGGCAGTCCACTGATGCTGGGAATAGGACTTGGCCACGGGGTCTCAATTCTGGAGTCATCTCCCTCTAGCAGGGCCCCTCAGAAGGCAGGGGATTTTAGAGGCTCCTGGAAGGGCAGCGTCCCACAATTCAACGCACAGTCAGGAGACACGGAATCCTCCTTTCTGGAGCAGGGAGGCAGCCACCAAAGGCATTGCCTTAGAACTGGGAATTCTGAACTTTGGTCACACTACTTCCCTTCTCTGTTCTGTCTAAGACATTTCCATGCACTCTTTGATTTAGTTAAAAATACAAACTATTACATTTCTCCTAGTATTGATGACCAGGTAAGTCTTACCCTCCCTTCACTCCACTCCCTGCCTCCCCGCCCATGTGCCACACCTCATCTCTGTACCCATCTCCACTCCTCTGTCAGCTCACTGCTCTGTGTCCAATCCCGCCCCTGCCACTTACCCCTTATTTTTTAAGCTCAGGGATAAATCATTCCAACCAATCTGTGCTCCTCACTGTCCATTTTCTGTTTTCACAGGGGAAAAGAGAACCTCTTTGAGTCTTAAGACAGAGTATCAATACAAAAAAAATCTGTGTCCATCTTTTTGGCAAAAACATGCCAACCTTTTTGGCAAAAAAATTAAGTAGGCATTATCCTGGGTTGAGGAAATCTCTGCCCCTTTCTGCCTTCCGTTCAATCGCTCCCGAGGTGCAATGCACATTGGCACCACAGCGTGGCGCTGTTTCCCTTAAAAGCCGCGTGGCTTTTGAAGGCAGCTTTCTGGCTAAGATAAACCGTCAGGATCCAGAATGTGATATTGATTTTCTTTCTCCTTTAAATTAATAGTAATTGGCGTTCTGAATACTGCTTAATTTCTTAGTTGTAGAGGTACAGATCTGAGACTGCTTGATGTCATTTATAGCATTTTCTGAGGGAAATCTGCTTAGAGCTCAAGTTTCTTATGAAGGTTTTTCATGAGTTTAAGTCTTCCTGGGCAGCGCCTGTGGCTCAAAGGAGTAGGGTGCTGGCCCATATACCAGAGGGGGTGGGTTCAAACCCGGCCCCAGCCAAAAAAAAAAAATTTAAAAAAGTGTTCCTGAACCTTCAGGTTATATGAATTAAATGAACATGTTAATTGTTGAGGTCCAAAAGATTAAAAGGGAAAAAAAGTGAGTGGGCAGGAAAGAAAAGTTTTAGATTTATTAAGGTACTGGGGTTGGGAGAGCGGAGTCAGCTGAAGCCAGACGGAACCTTATTATATCCGGCTTCATAAATTATACAGCGATAATGACTGGTTATTAAAGAAGTGTAATTAAGCCAGCAGTTCCAGAATTTAGGAGACTGTGGACCAGAGACTGGCTTCCTCACAGTGTCTGCAGCCTGCTTCCCAGACCATCAGCTGCCCCCGTTGTAAAGCAGTTGCCTTTGTGATTAATTGCCTTGCCTGTGCGACTAATACTAAGCTCAAATGCATAACTATGGAGACCCTCAAAGACAACCGGTTAAAAAAACATGATGCACTGCTGGCATCGTGAGACCCTTATTGTTTATTTATTTATTTATTTTTTATCGTTTGGGATTCATTGAGGGTGCAAAGAATTAGGTTACACTGATTGCATTTGTCAGATAAAGTCCCTTGTATAACTGTGTCCTGCCCCCAAGATGTGAGACCTTTCTTACCCACGTTTGCCCACAAAGCTGAGCGGCACAAAGAAAATCTGGGGCCAGACCTAGGTTTGAGATTTAGTTCTGCCACAAACTCACTGTTGCATTGAACAAGTCACTTACCAGAAGTCCCTTCATCTATAAATTGAAGTGTGGCTAAGCTCCTTCTGAGCCCATTCTGATTCTGACGAGCACCTCCCCTGCTCCCATCTGGCCCACCCGTGACCGTGTTCCTGGTCTTTGGGTCCACTCCGGTGTCTCACACCCATAGGTGGCCCAATTGGACTATTTACTGAACTCTGGACAAAGCCTTTGTCTACTTCTGCCCTATTTCTCTCAGCCTGCAATGTCCTTCCTCCCTCTCCACTGCCTTTCCAAGCTTTTTATTCCTACTTTAGGCCCCAGTGCAAAAGCCACCCCCACCAGGAAGCCTTTCTGGATACCACCGGTATAGTCTTCCGGTCCTTCATGTTTTTGCAGCAATTTACCTTCACTTCTCTTTAGCACCTGTCCTTCCTATTTTGTGTTATAATGGTTTCTGGAGCCTTTTTGTGCCAAGCAGGCCTTGAAAACCACAGGTGACATCTGATTACCCATCCCACAGGGTCCAGCTCAGTGGCTGGCACACAGCTGAAATCCAGGAGATGGATGACTGAGGTAAGGATCGCACAAGTTATCACACGTACTGTGCTGTGTGCATAGCATCTGGGCCTGATGTGAACACTGATGTGCAGCTGGTGGGATGGTGGCTGCTGGCATGCTCACGTGGTGTCTTTCCTACAATCAGGCAGGCTTGCATGGTGGTTAGCACTTGGAGTCTAAGCCAGATTGCCCAGGTTCAATCTCAAGTGGCTTTGCCACTTGCCAGGCGTGGGGAAAGTGGACTGAAGTTACAGAACGTCCCCATGCTTCTGTTTCTCATCTTTGCAGTGAAGATAATGATGGATACACTTTATGCAGATGCTGTGAGACAAAACAGATGTCTCTGCGTTACCTAGCACTTGTAATGCACTTAAAAAACTACCCACGGCAGGCTCGGCGCCATAGCTCAGTGGTTAGGGTACTGGTCACATACACCGGGGCTGGCAGGTTTGAACCCAGCCTGGGTCTGCTAAAGAACAATGACAAGTATAACAAAAAAAATAGCCAGGCATTGTGGCGGGTGCCTGTAGTCCCAGCTACTTGGGAGGCTGAGGCAAGAGACTCGCTTAAGCCTAAGAGTTTGAAGTTGCTGGGAGCTGTGATGCCACAGCACTGTACTGACGGTGACATACTGAGAATCTGTCTCAAAAACAAACAAAAAACCAAAAACAAAAAACAAAAACAAAAAACAAAAAATCAAAAACCCAACCCACTGCAAAGCAAGTTCTCAGTAAATGTCAATTAAAATACAACAATCTCAGAACTTCTTGCCTGGTAGCAGTTATCTTTCTCTCATGGTAAGAAAAGACAAAATCCCCTGTGTTTACCAAGGTGCACATTAATGACTCCAGTTGGTTTAACTGACATCCATGGCAGAGGGCCGTGAACGGCAAATGAGACAGCCCGTTCCCTGGGCGGGCTCTAGCCCTGGGTCTTTGGGGTGAACCTTAGTTTGGCAAAAGCCTGAGAGCATGGAAAACAGATTAACCCGCTATCATTTCAGCCTGCCACCATTTGCTAAATGGCACAATTTGATATGGCGAGTGTCCTCCTGTCCCCTTTCAGACCTGCCCGGCGCCAGCCTGGCCTCTTATCTATATGGTGTTCCGGCTGTAACTCATCTTACCACTTGTGATACGCATCCTCTCAGTGGGATTTGTCCTTTTATCTGGTGGGATTCAAGGACAGGAGAAGAAAGGGAAGGGAATGAATAGAGGTAAGAAGAAACAACAGTCCAGCAGAATGGACTGGGACATTCTCTCTCTGGCGTCGAGCCCCCAGCCGACGTGCTCTTGACTCCTGGCTTACTCCATCTGTATCTGGCTGCACTATTATTTCAGAGAAAACTCTTTTTCCTATCTGATCCTGCTCTAATTTCCTTCTTTCTCCTCTCTACCATATTTCCTAGTAAAGAAATTGATTTTGAAGCTATTTTGGCACTAAAAGACGCTGTTCTGCTTGTCCCATGGACGTGTCCCACACTACCTAGATCTAGTAAAATGGGCTGTGGCTTTGGGCAGGTGTGTCCAGGTGGGGACTGGAGTGGGTGACGGAAAGGCAGGACAAGGATGGAAACAGACTTGACCTGCCTTCCTGCTTCCTCCACCCCACCCTATGAGTCACTGCCACATCACGCCTGAAGTACAGCCTGAGATCTTTTAGTCAAAGGTCTGAGTGTAAAAGGGGTACAAAATTATGGAATCCACCTCCTTCTGGTCACAGGTGTGGAAACTGGGCCCTATAGGGGGCAAGAAAGATTAATAGTTAATGCAAAAAGGATTAATAGTTAACACCACAGAGGTCTGCTTATGCCCGGCAGTATTTTAACTGCTTTCATGGATAAACTCATTTAAGTGGCAGGAAAACTCTACATTCTACATTCAGGTACATTCTACTATTTTACACATAACTTCGTTGGTAAGGAACCTGAAGCACAGGCTTGCTAAGTAATAGTCCAAGGTCATCTTACCTGTGAGTGGCAGACCTGGGATTCAAACCTAGAGCCAGCCCCAGGGTCCCAGCTGTTAGCCCCATCATCCTGCCTATGGAAAGTGATCTCTGAATAGAGTACCAGAGGGTCTTGGTGGGTTTTTTGTCTCCAAATCCAATCCCCTGTTTATCTGGGGAAAAATAATAAGCCCAAACCCTCAGCCTGGCTTTCTGCCCCTTCCCAGACAAATGCCAAAGCGCCTTTCCAGGCTCAGCTGCCACCTTCTTCCAAATGCACCAAATTCCAGGCCATGGTTGGCAGAGTGAAGGAATGATGTGAGTGAATAAATGAAGGGAAGGAAGGACTGAACCTTCCTGGGCTTACTTGGGGGGTGGGGGGATCATCTTCTTATTTTCAATCTATAAGTATACTGAAAATGTTTGACAATGACATAATCAATATCGCAATAAATCCTTCCAGTTTTTGCAGAGCTTGACGCTTCCCACACAACTCAGCTGGCAGGGAGTGTTCCTGAATCTGAACGCTGGCTGTCCATGGTAGCAGGAGCCGCAGTAATAGAAGTGTGGTGCTAATAGACTTAGCCTGTACCAGGCACCGTCCCAAATGTTTTTATGCATACTGATGAACCTATCTAATCCTCAGGCCACCACTGTGGGAGTATACATACTATTATTAGACCCATGTTGTAGTCGAGACATTAAGAAATTACGATAGTAGCCCAAAGTCACATAGCAGGAATCGGAGGTGATTATGTGAACCCGGGCAGCCTGCGGCCTGTTCAGAGGCTTAACCCCACTGTCTAGAGAGCTGCTTTAGGGGACTCAAAGAGAGAGGTGACTGCTCCTCCCTGATTCCGAGTCCAGGGAACATTTCTTTGTTTGCAACGCGCAGCTACAGACACAGCTTATATTTGCATCAGAGCCTAAGTTCAGGTATCTACTGCAAGCTCAACACAAAGTTCTGAAACTCTAAACAGGTGACTTAAGTTTAAACTTTTTTGGGGGTGGCGATAACTTTGTAGGTTGATATTAATTAACTGAAAACACTTTGAGGAAATTAAAGTTCAGACAATCAACTTCACTTACAAATCTGATACTTTGTAAGTTTTAGGCTTCATATAAAATATTGGCATATTTGCAAATTTTTTCTTGTCTTTGTGCATTCTGTCAGGGCTTGGGGTCCATGAGGGATGGAAATATTCAAATTGATGTTTCTCAAAATTGAGTCATGTATATAGAGCTCTGTTAAACAACAAATTCTCACAGTGCTCTAGCATTTATTTATATAATTTTTATTTTAATGTTACAAACATAAAACTAGGAATAAGCTTCTTTTGCTTTTAGTTCTTACGGATGAGTGAAATTAAAATTAAGAAGCATTAATTCTTGTGATGGATGTCACTTTGCTGTCACCCATTTGCTGATGTTGTGCTTGTTAGGCCAAACCTTAGGCAGTTATCATTTTTGTAGGTCGTAAATAACAATATTAAAATAATATTTAATTGGGAGGCCATTAGGCTGGGCTACTTCCAGCACTTTGAGTTCTTATGTTAGCAAACAGAAGCCAGTGTAAGCAGTAAAACGTAACTAGAGACTACCAATCAGAAACCTTCAGTTAACTTCTAACTGGGGGCTTTCCACTCTAACCAAATGAAAATATTTACTTTGTCTAACTTCTATGTTCAGCCTAAGAAAGTCCATTATCCACTCCACTAGGTAGAGCTCTCTGAACCTCTTCTGATTCTGAATGCTGGCTGATTCATGAATCCTTTAATTCTCAAATAAACTATGTTACATTTGTTGTGTCTGAAGTTTTTCTTTAAACAGTGGCAAATGACTAACTTGTGTGTGTATGTATATATATAAATATAAATATAAATATAAATATAAATATAAATATAAATATAAATATAAATATATATATATATTTTTTTTTTTCAGAAAGATTCTCAAGCTGTCGCCCTGGGTGGAGTGCCATGGTATCACAGCTCACAGCAAATTCAAACTCTAAGGCTTAAGTGATTCTCTTGCCTCAGCCTCCCAAGTAGCTGGGACTACAGGTGCCCACCACAATAGCCAGCTATATTTTTTGGTGCAGTTGTCATTGTTATTTTAGCTGGCTCAGGCTGGGTTCGAACCTGCCAGCCTCCATGTATATGGCCATCACCCTGCCTACTAAGCTAAGAGCGCTGCCCTATGTTTCATTTTTTTTTTTTTTGAGACAGAGTCTCACTATGTTGCCCTCGTTAGAGTGCCTTGGTGTCACAGCTCACAGCAACCACAAACTGTTGGGCTGAAGCTATTCTCTTGCCTCAGCCTTCCAAGTAGCTGGGGTTATAGGCATCCACCAACATACCTGGCTATTTTTTTGTTGTAGTTGTCATTGTTGTTTGACTGGCCCAGGCTGGGTTGGAATCCGCCGGCCCTGCTGTATATGGCAGGTGCCCTGGCCACTGAGCTATAGGCACCAAGTCTTTTCATTTTTGTTGATTTGAATCTTTTGACTCTGAGTAAGAGGGACCCCTCCCTGAAGTCTCTACTATTGCAGTTTTTGGCTGGGGCTGGGTTTGAACCTGCCACCTCCAGCATATGGGTAGTGCCCTACTCCTTTGAGCCACAGGCACCACCCCGTAAAGTCTCTACTATTATTATATATTTTTAGATGATGTGGTAGTATTTACAGAACCAATCCAAGTATACCTCAAAACACATGAATTAGAAACTTCAAAAACTCTGTTTCATCAAAACAAGAGTCATTTTGTATTTTCTTCTGTACTTTCTGCTATTGAATTATTCCAAGTTGTTACGTACCAAAATAGAACCCAAAGAAGACAACTGCTAGCAAGATGAACCTGATATGCATGATACAGGGCAGGCACCCTGTGATGACTCAGTTGTCCCATCATTTTTATCCTTCCAAATTGCTATAAAACTTGTTTGTTCAGCCTTCCATGCCTTTAGTTAACAGAAATGCACTACTTACCTAATATGTCCTTTTCTCTCCTTCATCATTAGGCTATGACACTTAACACAGTACGTGACTCTTAGGTACTATGCTATTTCCCCAATGCCAAATTTATTTAATATTTACTCTAAGAAACTAAACTCTTGGTCTTTAAGAATGTTATTCTGGGCTCGGTGCCTGTAGCTCAAGTGGCTGGGGGTCAACCACATACACCCGAACTGGCAGGTTTGAATCCAGCCTCGGCCTGCCAAACAATACAGCTACAACCCACTCCACCATCCCCCCAAAATAGCTGGGCATTGTGGTGGACGCCTGTAGTCCCAGGTGCTTGGGAGGCTGAGGCAAGAGAATTGCTTGAGCCCAGGAGTTCGAGGTTGCTGTGAGCTGTAATGCCACAGCACTCTATCCAGGGTGACAGCTTCAGACTCTGTCTCCCAAAAACCAACAAAAAAGGTTATTCTATCACACGATCATGGTGTAAGTTTTGCTTTGAATAGAGTGATAGAGTCCAACATAGTACACAATGAGGATAAGACTGATGTTGTCAACCAAATGACAGCCCTATATGCCTCGAGCACATTTAAAGTTAGATGATGTTATGATATTGTAGATGATATCTAGATTATCAACGGGACTGAGAACACAGGCCCTAAAATCTCAGGGTGGTGCTTGGTTACAAGGTGGTCATCTAGGTTACATATATGTATGAACACTGAAAAGATTATCATAAAGTGAAAGAAATTGTTTTAAAAACTCACAAAATTTAAAAAATTAGTAGAATTTGCAAATTCTCAAGTGTTCTGAGAACTAGTGGGGGGTCTGGAGTAGATCTTATTATAAATAAACCCAATTTGACCTGAAGGTACTTGGCAGTGGCCATGTGGGGTAGCTCATGCCTATAATCTTAGCACTCTGAAGGAGGGTGGACTGCTGGAGCTTAGGAGTTTGAGACCAGCCTGAGCAAGAGTGAGACCTCACGTCTTCTAAAAAAAATAGAAAAATTAGCAGGGCATTGTGGTGGGCACCTGTAGTCCCAGCCACTCAGAACTCTGAGGCAAAAGAATCACTTGAGCCCAAGAGTTTGAGGTTATAGCTCATGGCTGTGAGCTATGATGCCACAGCACACTACCCAGGGTGACAGAGTGAGACTGTCTCAAAAAATACCATGTAATACAATACAACAAAACAAAACTGCCGGGTGCAAGTCAGTGTTCAGAAGATGTGGCTTTGCCAACTATGGTGGGACAACACACATGGATTCTCCATCGTTTCCTTTAAATAGTAAGTGTTATAACTGGATTAACAAGCATGAGTCAATTTGTTAAAACTGAATTTAAATACAATTTGGGGGAGAGCGTATCTCTCATACAAAGTAAGAACTAATTACTTTGGTTCTCTCCAGGGGAGGCTGCCTGAAATCAGAAAGCAAAGAAAGCCTGGAGGTTTAAGAGTTGGAATCCTGTAGCAAATCTGGGCCTCCATCCAAGTGAAGCACAAGTTAAGACAGCAACAGTGGTAATGGTGCCCTTGGCCAGTTGAGAGGCCATGAGATGACCCAGCCATAGTGGTGATTAGCTATTTCCCTTGCACTCGAACTACTGGGAGAGAATTTTATGCCGTGGCACGGGAAAGATCCTGCCATCTGTGTTTCACTCAAGGTCAGATGCTAAAGGAAACGCTTTTCTTGACAAAGGAGGCTTTAAAACCTCTACTAGTTCACTGTCTAGAACAACACTGAACTTGCTGGGATGAGAGTGGCGGCTAAAAGATACAGCACTCACAATAAGGTTTGCCTAAGTCTCTGAGCACCCAGTGGTGACTGCAGATCTATGGACTTTTCATCCTCCACACTTGCATGAGCCCATTCCTCACAATAAATCACTTTATACGTCCATACAGACTGCACTCATTAGAAAGATCCTAGGAGCAGCACGCCGTGGCGCGTCCAGAAAGAAACAAAAGTCTCCGCTCATATCCGCCAGTAAAGACAATACTGTAGCACAGTTCTCTAAACAAGTGTAAGCCAAGACTAAGACTTAGCTATGAGGGTCACACAGCAAAAACAAAACAAAACACGGATCAAAATTGTTCTCACAAAGTAATGAGAAAGTCTCTTGAATGTTATCGCAATCAGGTTGATGAAAATATCTCTGCTTGTATCTGAAGCCCGTACACTGTACCCCATGACTGAATTATTGTACACAGATATGATTAAATAAAAAAAAAAAAAGCGGGAAGCTGACAAATTATCACCCAGAAGCAAATGACCAGATAAGGAATCTGGAAATCAGACTTTACAAGCAACATCCAAAGGACCTGGGAACATTTGACCTAGAGAAGAAATAGCTAGGAGTAGAGTGAGGTAGGGCAAAGTCTCAAAAGGGTCTTCAATTAATTGAAGGACTAACATTTGGAAAAGGATTAGGCCTCAATTCTATTCTGTAAATATCTGTGGAACTGCTATTATGTGCTAGGACCTGGGAAGACAAAGAAAAGTAAAACAATCCCTTTCCTTGAGGATCAAAGGACCAAGACGCAAAAGAGGCTATTACTAAGACCCTTGCCATGTGCTTAAGAAAGCTGAGGAGAGTTCGTTTTTCCCAGAGGGAGCGGGGAAGGCTTCACCAAGGAGGTAATATTTGAGTGGACCGGAAAACCAAGATTTCTTTAGGCAGAGAAAGAGGGGAAGGGTGTGTAGGCAGCAAGTACAGCTTGTGCAGAGACAGAAAGGCATCCTCATGGTAAACCTGGAATGCATTGGAAGAGTAGAGGGAGATGAGCCTGCAAAGTCTGGTTGAAGCCGGATTGTCAAGGGCCTTGATTATTAAGCTAAAGAGCTTGGACTATTTACCTTGAGTGGGTATTGAAGAGCCATCAAAGGTGGTTAAGCAAAGGATTTTTATTTTAAAAAGAAAGCTGTAGCACAGCCTGCTGAAAGAGCTGTCGTGAAGAGACACAGGAGGCAGGAAGACAAGGCATCTTTTTATACCAAAGAGAGCCCAAGGGCTTGAATCTTCCACTTATCGTGGATGAATTTGGGCACATTCTTTAAACTATGAACTTTTTTTTTTTAGTCTGTAAATTGGGATAATGACATCTACATTTTAGGGATGTTTTAAGAGTCCAGTGAGACAGTATATTCAAGTCGCTCACATGTGCCTGGTATCCAAATGGTGCTCAATAAGTGAGCATCATATCTTTCCTCCTTTTCTCTGCATGGGCAGAGTTCTGCTCAATAAAGGTTGGGATCGGTGGTGCCTGTAGCTCAAGCAGCTAGGGTGCTGGCCACATACACCGGAGCTGGGAGGTTCGAATCCAGCCCGGGCCTGCCAAACAACAATGACAACTACAACCAAAAAATAGCCGGCGTTGTGGTGGGTGTCTGTAGTCCCAGCTACTTGGGAGGTTGAGGCAAGAGAATCGCTTAAGCCCAAGAGTTGGAGGTTGCTGTGAGCTGTGACACCACAGCACTCCACCCAGGGCGACAGCTTGAGACTCTGTCTCAAAAAAAAAAAAAAAAAAAAGAAAAAAGAAAGGTTGGGATCATGGCCAAACAATGGGATAAATTCCCATGGGAGAAATGAATACATCACTGACTACATTCATAAGGGGTAGAAGGGTAGTTGAAGCAGAGAAGCCTCTAAAATCCGTTCTTATTCAAAGAGTCTATGATTCTGTCCCCTTTAGGATTGTAGTACTGGGGAGATGGTTAAGAACCAGACGTTTGATGTAATCTTTTGGTATTGACCTGTTTAAGGGCAAAAGTATTGGCCCCAAAGGTAATGAATCTTCCTCAAAATGAACATCTATTACTGAAATGTACAATTTGAAAAGGCCCTACCCTAAACTTATAACCATCCCCCTGGAGTGACGGGAGAAACAGAATTGGACTTGAAGTTTAGAGGCCTATGTTCCAGGGTCAGAAGTCAAGAATTTTGCTGCATGGTTTTGGACAGGTCATTTCCTATATCTTAGTCTCAGTTTCTCCATCAGGGAGATGTGGAGGTTTGATCTCTAAGGGATCTTCTATTATTATACTAACATTTTGGGATCCTGGGAGTCTAAGTTAAGATCATGAAATTTTGGATGTAAAAATGTTAGGAGATTTCAAGGATTCCCACAGCAACTATATCACTCAGGTTATATATATGTCTCAATTTAGCAGCATCAAACTCTAGAATATATTTAAAAATGTGTCACATGCATTGAGAGTGAGATTCACTTGACATTCTTCTTAGAATTAGAGTTTTGGAATTCAGTGCATTTCGATTCTCACCATTAACTTAGCTGCAAATTGGATTAGTTCATATTTATGGTAGAGAGAAAAGGCACTTTCTCCAGTATGGCTAAGAAATAAAAATGTCAGTCATCTGTCACAGAAGGAAGAGATTGCTTCATCTCTATGTTAACTTCAGGGCTTAGATGCCACCTTATATGGGAGCAGACAAAAATGAAGACTAGGAGCTAGGACACTTTTGCTTGGGTCCACTCTGTCCCCCATGACTGAAGGTCCTCCTGTCCAGTTCTGGCTCATCCTCTTTTTGAAGCCTTTTCCCTCCCTCTCTGTTCAGAACAAGTCCCTCCATTCTCTATGCTTTCCTAATGCTCTGCATCTGTTACAGCAATGATCACAGTGTATGATAATTATTGCCTATGAGACTATTGATTCTCTACAAATGGGTAGGGGCATGGCACTAACATCTGTCGAGCACCTGCAATGTACCAGACGCATATACCATCATCTGTAATCCACCCAGCAACCCTATGACAGAGGTATTGTTATGTCCGCTTTAACTGAGGAAACTGGGGCCAGAGAAGTTAAGTACCTTGCTCAAGATCACATAGCTAGTAAATAACTGAGTCTGGCTTTGAATCAGGCATTTCTGGTTCCCAAGCCCTTGTGATTTCAATTGTTCACGCCTTATTTTTATTCATCTCTGTAACCTGAATTTTTTTTTTTTTTGTAGAGACAGAGTCTCACTTTATCACCCTCTATAGAGTGCTGTGGCGTCACACAGCTCACAGCAACCTCCAAGTCCCGGGCTTAGGCGATTCTCTTGCCTCATCCTCCCGAGTAGCTGGGACTACAGGTGCCTGCCACAATGCCCAGCTATTTTGTTTGTTTGTTTGTTTTGCAGTTTGGCTGAGGCCACCTTCGGTATATGGGGCCGGCGCCCTACCTGCTGAGCTACAGGCGCCGCCCTCTAACCTGAAATTTTAATATAGGCTCAGACTTTGGTATACAGTTGACCCTTGAACAGCATGGGGGATAAGGGAATCAACCCCTTGCACAGTGAAAAATTCATGTATAATTTTTGGCTCATTCTCCAAAAACTTAACTTAAAAATAGTCTACTATTGACTGGAAGTCTTACCAAGAACATAAATCTATTAACACACACTTAGTGTATTATAGGGATACTGCATTCTTACAAAAAAGTAAGCTAGAGAAAGGCATACTTTATTAAGAAAATCATAAGGAAGAGAAAGTACATCCACAGTACCGTACTGTCTTTATTGATACCATACATTTATGTTGTTTGTTCACAAGATGAATCATCTGTCTGGAATGGTGGGCAGCCATCGCTGCAGACCTCAGTCTGTGGTACACAGCAAGCAATTCAACTTTTTCTTGTAATGGTATGACTTTCTCTGCTTCTTGGGAACACTTCCAGCATCACTAGTGGTGCTTTCTTATAAGTCCCGGGGTGTTATTCGAGGTTTATAGTAGTGTACTAATCATGATGAAAAAACATGTAAGAACCATGAAAGATCACTTTTTACCATGATAGGCAGTTTACTGAGAGGTGAACTGCTCACGTGGAGATGGTTAGTGGTACATGGCATTTTGAGGGATACTTGCGATGCTTGAGATCAGTGCAATAACAGGAGGTGGCTATATAATTATTACAGTAGTATAGTGTGTACCACAGTTAATTTTATCCAATTATTATTTAACATTGCATCTTTATGTTTGTTTCCTGCAAATGATGGCATGCCTAGCCTATTTCTGCATGTTTGTGTATGTTTTGATAAATTTTAACTTTTTATAATAGGTTTTTCTGTATTTTGTGGTTGTAAGTGATAAAATAGACTAGTATAGACATATGAGGTCAGAAAGTTAAGTCTGTGAACTCATCCTAGAAAAGGTGCTACATCTCATTGCTGAATATCACTATGGTCACCTCCAAAATACTCCCCTTGGGAAAACTCTTGAAGGAATCGGCTTGGGTGAATATTTTATGAGGAGTCACACAGCAGTGTGTATGACTCCCCAGGCAATTGAAGCAGTGTCAAAGATACACTCCTGGGACCTGATCAAACTAAAAAGCTTCTGTACAGCCAAGAACATAGTAAGTTTAGCAAGCAGACAGCCTTCAGAATGGGAGAAAATATTTGCAGGTAATGCCACTGACAAAGGTTTAATAACCAGAATCCACAGAGAACTCAAACGTATTAGCAAGAAAAGAACAAGTGATCCCATCTCAGGATGGGCAAAGGACTTGAAGAGAAACTTCTCTAAAGAAAATAGGCATACGGCCTACAGACACATGAAAAAATGCTCACCATTCTTAATCATCAGAGAAATGCAAATCAAAACTACTTTGAGATATCACCTAACTCCAGTAAGATTAGCCCACATAACAAAATCCCAAAACCAGAGATGTTGGCGTGGATGTGGAGAAAAGGGAACACTTCTACACTGCTGGTG